>JASDQU011403611.1:22996-36288 GCA_032191745.1 Picea mariana
GCATCTCTCGAGCGGCCAGGATTAGAGCACCCAGATCAATGGCTCTCAAGAATTCCGACCCCCCTTTGCCATCCTACCTTTACTTAAAGGGGGGGGGTCCGGAATGGTGGGGTATTGACGTGGGGCCCCCTCCCGTCGTGTCGCCTTCCGAGCCACCTCTCCCCTGCCACCTATTCTCTACTTCACCACATGACATGACTCGTTCCCCTTAGCCCCTCCTCATCCTCCGACATCTATCCATCTCCCCTCTCTCTGTCCACATGGTCCCTTCCCATCTCATCATCCACTCACCACCTGTTATATGTCCCGCTCCCTTCCACGTCAGCCTCCCATAAATAATGTGCCCATTATATCCAATCTCCTCCCCCGTCCACTTATTGCCTTCCGCCATGTGTCTTCCCCTGTCACATCTCCCACATCTCATCACCTCTTGTCTCACCCTCATAGTTTTTGCGCCATCACCCCCATTAGACCCTCATCCACATCCACCGTAGGGTCCCTCGCAGCAGTCCAGCGAAGCAGTATCCAAAGAGAGACCGTCCAGCTGATCCAGGTGGCACCATTAGGAGACCTCCACGTCCCAGAAGGTAGAGTTGACTGAGGTTGTCCCTAGTCCCAAGAAAACAGTTATTGTGGTTGTTGCTGGTGGTTGAGCATCATCTCTGCCATAAAAAGAAAGTCCAGCAAGGGACTAAAGCTGGTCGATTCATTTGCAGCAGGACAGTCCGAAATCTGATAGCGTCTGTCTTGGGTGCACAATCGGCCAGAGTCTGCATGCGTAGACTGTCAGAAGACATGCAGACGCAATGTTTTTAATGCAGTGTCTTGTTTTTACTGTTGTTGTTGTTTTGAGCATATGAAGGCGTTTTCGCCATTTTTATAAGCATCGATGGTTGAGCAAGGCTCCCGGTTGTAAAGCTTTAATGAAGCACTATTATTTCTAGTTATGTATGGACTCTTGAGACTTCTTGCCTTATGGATGTCAGCTTCTTTCACGTCTTTGTTTACACTGTGTTAGAGCAGATCGGAATTGGAGGGTCCAGTCGAGTTGTAGCTGTTATAGGATGATGTAGGTTGGATCACTGTAACAATTTCATTGTTTCTAATCGGTTCTTGTGATTTTCTTAGCGCTGAACGACTTGGAATTGGAGGGTCCAGTCGAGTCACCCCTCAGCTCCTTGAAACTCTGGACCAAGTGGATCTTGGCTTCTGAGTTTTTCTTCCTCAAGCTTCCGAAGGCCTGTTGCCCGAGGCAATCTTGCTCACCCTTCTCACAAGTCTTCCATCTACCACCCTTTAATCAACTTACTGATTGAAGTTAGATCAAGACCTCCTTTGTTCCTTACATACCAGACCCAGTTCCTGAGTTAGAGTGATATCTCCCCGAGTCTTTACCCATTTGATCACCCATTAAATCGTGACATAAAAAACTGATGGGCGTCGGGATCTACTCCTGCAAGCAATCTAGGAGTGACTTCCATCGCCAACACATCCATTTCATGGCCACCAAGTTTCGTTGTCATCTTGAATTTGTGCCCCATGCACTTTTTCTTACTAACCTATAAAAAAACTCTTTTTGGTAGGGGAGATGATATATTCCTCTTTGTCAGATCCTTCCCTATACAAGTGGCTAGCACTTGCATCAACTTTTGTGCAGCATCAAGATCATTGATCAATCTTAGACAACAAAGTAAGAAATTACTTATTTGGTCCTCCATGTTCGTCTTGGGACCCAAGTCGCACAATGATCTTTCGTGCACTACACGCTTCAACTCTTCAAGTTGATGTTCTTCCATTGCTCTTTGCTCGGTGCGTCACAACTCTTCCTACCTTTGCGCTCCTTCCATCGACCTCTGTGTCATGCATTGCAAATCCTTGCGCATACGAGCTTCTTCCAACGACTGTTGAGTCACACACTACCACTCTTCCTGGGCACGAGATTCTTCTAGTGACCTATGTGTCTGCCATTGCACTTATTTTTAGATATGTGTCTACTGCAACTACCTCTGTGTCATGTGTTGCACTTCTTCATGGATCTGAGCCTCCTTGAGTGATCTTTGTGTTGTACACTACAACCCTTCGCGTGATCTTTCTTATTTAACAACTCTTTGTGCATCACACAAAAACTATTTTTGTTGGGAAACATCAAACTTAGGATGGGGCTATGTTTTCCTTGTTATCTTCCCCTCCAGCTTCTGACCTAAGCTATCACCATGCTCAAATTCCTTTCCTGTTTTTGCACCTCCTCAGGTTAGCACCCGAACATAGACTTCCTCATCGTCTTATTTTTGTGTGGCTCCACATGCACCATATTGCAATGCATCTTCTCTTCTTCCCACTTCTTCACTAAGTTGAGACATTCCTCCATGACATGCTTAGGACTATATTAGAATGCACAAAGCACACGCGGTTTGGTACAAAACCTTGATACATGACCAACTTATCCACAATTGAAACAAGTGGGGGGATACCTCCCCCTCCGCTATATCCTTGGCCGCAACCATGACCGCGCCCATATCCTCCTATGGGACCTCCTTGGTATCCATCTCTCTTAGCACTACCACAATCACCACCCTTTTGTTCTTCATGCACCCAAAATGAATAATGGGTATTATTTTGTATCAGTTCAAGCGACTGACAGTTGTTGACATCATGCCCCACGGATTTACATAACTCACAGAACAGAGTATGTTACGTCTTTTGATACTTATACAAAGTTGGGAAGCGAGGTGGTACATGGCCCCACTGTCGACATATCTTGCACCATTCTGTTTGTCTAGTTGGGAATGGACTTGACATGCCCATAGCCACAAAATTTGGAAGTACAGGGCAATTGTCCCTGTGATGCCCCTCAGTGTGATATGTGGTACACCAAACGTGCTCACGCACGACTTTCCTCTTTTCCATATCTTGCAATTGCATTGTGAGGTTCGTTAATTGTGACTGCACTTGTGCCAATATCGTGGACGTCTTTGCCCCTCCTCACATAGCTTCAAGGTGCATTGCAATTTCTACTGCCTTCGCTTGAGTTGTCACCTTCTGTTGGGTGAAAGGGACTCGGATATGGGGAAATAACCATGCAATAAACCACTTTCTTTGTTGCATGTCTTAGATTTGGAACGTCAACCTATCCAATAAAATCTTGAACCGTTATTCATAATCCCACACGATTTCTCCTTGTTGTTTAATCTCTTTGATCTCAATAATACACTAAGATTTAGATTTGGGATTTTGAAATTCCTTCAATAAATGCCTCTTGATGTCTGTCAGAGACCTCGTTTTTCTCGTTAGATCGGTGACCTTGTACTTCATGCACCACATCAAGGCTTTGTCCTTGAATGTGGTTTCTAGTTGCATGATGTTTGTTGCTTTGTCTGTGATCGTCTTCACAAACTAGGTGGAGTGCATGACCGCTATCCCAAATTGATCCTTGTGTATTTATCCCTTCATCCATGTCACAAGACTAGATGGTCTTTGTGATCCTCATTACGTCTGGAGTGATACCTTGGCTAAAGATTGATATGTCAATGCTTTGGGGGTTTTGTTGGTCAACTCTGGATCCTCAAATTCAAGGTTAGGCCTTTGCTTATACTCCATTTGATTCACTCAGGTAAAGACTTATGATCCATCAAACTTCCTTAATTCAACTTTGGGAAGGTTCACTCCTTTTGGAGACCCCATAAGTAACTCCATTATTGGAAAGTTGTTGAACCTGAACACTACCTTTATTTTTATGAGTCCTTTCAGAAACCTTATCAATTTTAAGTAACCTCCCAATTAAGGCATCCATAAACTTGTGTTCCATTTTTTCCATATTTCTTTTCATCTCTTTATTATTTTCATTCATTTTCTTTTTCATGTCATTCTTATTTTCATCCATATTCTTTTCCATTTCATCCATATTATTTTCCATGTCATTAGTTTCATCCATTTTCTTTTGTATTTGATCTTCCAATTCTCTTTTAAGGTATTCCTGAGACAGTCTTTTCACAATTGTGACATTCTTTTCAGAACTGTGACAGTTGAGAAATTCCAAGGATTCTCAATTGTGGAAAGTCTTTTCACAACTGTGAACATTCTCATGCGCACATGCATAAATTCTTTGCTCGAAAATACCAGTAGTTTCTATAGCCAACTAGCCATGGATTTCTACCTTCGACAATTTGTTTTCTGTGTCCAAACCCAAAACAAGATTGAGCGAGAACAAATGCATGAATGAGGAACAACTCCAAAATGATTGAGTAACAATGAATGACCAACCCCCAAACAACCAATAATAGGGTATAAATAATCACATGTCAATACATAACCCAACCTCCCCCAAGAAGCTCATGTAACTCCTTTTCCCCACTAAATCAAAGGTGGGTAAATAAAATATAATAAAAACCTTAGCCTCTTTAGCCCCCTCTCTCATGGAATCATAGCCCCCTATAACTTTGTCCTTGTCCATCTTATAGTGAGTGATGTATTTTATTATTATTATTCAAAATAATACATTTCTAAGTTCTACATCCTTTTCAACTTTACAGGTACTACAAACTTTCATCAAATAAATAAAATACATTATTAATGTGAAGACTCAAAACCAAGATATTACACCACTAAATTGAGAAATTATTAACATAACATCATATTTGCAAATACGTGGATTTATTTCATTAATACTTAGGTCACTAAATTAATTATTCATAAAACCATTTAATAAACCCTAAATTATGAGTTATTCATAAAAAGCTTAAAAACCATTTCTTCTAACTTTGAATTAAATAACCACCTAAATTCATTTTAATATTCCCTTTCCCCACCTTTTGACTTAGAAAATGAGAAAGAATGAAAAAAAATTTACACCTCCCTATTATAATTTCTATGCAACTTAATTTTTGGCTTAAACAATGAGAAAGACCATGAAAATACTTTTTGTCATCTGAAATGAAAAAGACCATAGATAAAGTGACATCATAAAGTGACATATTTCCATATTATAACTCTTTTATTTAGGCAACGGGGAAAGACCATGAAATTACTTTTTGACTTACGGAATGGGAAAGACCATGCGTAAAGTGACATCATTTCACCTTTTACTCCACGTCCTTTGTATTTCCATGTAAATTCCACGGTATTACAACTTGTAAATTCCATGGAATTACAAAGGACGTGGAATAAAATGTAAAATGATGTCACTATACGCATGGTCTTTCCCATTTCCAAAGTCAAAAAGTAAGTTCACGGTCTTTAAATAAAATAGTAAGTTGCATGGAAATTAGTCCTGCGAGACAGCACGATTGGTAAGACAGCACCTTTCTCCAAGTTTGGGAGGAGGTTTAGAGGTCAAACTTGGCTGGGTCTCCGGGACGAATATGTAATGGTTGCTATGAGCTAGTCTGGTTACTGTGATTGTAAATGATATATATCCCTAATATATATCGAGTAATTTCTATCGAAAAAAATTGCATGAAAATTATAATATAAGTATAAAATATTTCTTGTTTTATGTATGTGCATTATATTTGTTTTTTTTTTACACATAATAATTTTTTTCCTTTTTATAGTTTTTTTATAAACAACATTTAAAAATCATATTATTTTAAGAAACAATATTTAAAAATCATATTATTAGTACCTATCGAAAGTTCAGAGGGACTATAGCAATCGGTAATTCATTGATTTCATATTAATATATCTTTTGACTATAAATTTTTGCATCATTTATATTGTTCATACTATAGAAGTAAATGCATTATTTTTTATATATATAAAAAAACTTATATGTCATCATTTTATTGGAGAATATATTCGAGGTCTTATTGCCACCCTCGTTGTTCCCAATGTTGTAAATGTGTAGATATCCAAAGTTTTGAGCTTAGACGCTCCTTAATTTTTATTACATTTTTGCTGAAATGTTTACATACAGAAAGTTCTGAGCATGGACGTTGTTTTTTAATGTTTTTTTATTATTAGTCCCTGTTGAATGCGTAGAGGGACTATAGCGATCACATATCAATATGGCCTTTTATTATTATTATTATTATTATTATTATTATTATTATTATTAGTCCTTTGTATTTGTGTTGAAATATTTACATGCCGAAGGCGCACAACATTGACACTTTTTTTGAGGTGCTTGAATAGACCTGACAGCTTAAATGTTTACATAGTGCGAGGTCCTAGAACATGCATGACAGCTTAAATGTTTCCATGCCGCGAGGCCCTTAGACAACTTGACAACCTTAAATGTTTACCTAAATGGGCTTCTCAGAGTACATTTTTCCTCGAATTTTTCCATACAATGTTGCAGTGAATTTGGACAATATTGTTTTCCATCGCCAGTTGAATAGGCATTGTATGTTTCATACTTCTTCTATGCTTGGAATGCAATTTGGTCATCGTTGAAGCTACATACATTGTTTACTAGTTCGGTGGGTGCTTCTTGTTCGTTGGTTCACCGGTTGTTGCTTGTTGTTGTTTGGTTCAACTTTGCAAGGTTTTGGACCTGTACCTGCGGTTGGACCTGTTGGTGCTTGGTGCTTGCTTTTGTTTACTTCAACTTTGCAAGGTTGGGGTCCTGCATTTGCAGTTGGATCTATTTATTTTTTACTTTGTGGGGTCCAGGTGTTGCACCGACAATTCGACCTGCGCTTCTGTCGTTCACCGTTTCGAAGTAAGTTTCGATGCCATAATTTCATTTTCTATTTGTTCTTTGTTGTTCATTGTTTGCAGTTTGCAAGTAAGATTGTTTGATTATTTCTACTCGCATGCTTGTCATATGTTTCTGGTTCCTTATGTGCTTCGGCTACAGTTTGGTAATCGTTGGAGATACATATGTTGTTTACTGGTTCGTTGGTTGTTGCTTGTTCGTTGGTTCGTCGGTTGATGCTTGTTGTTGTTTGGATCAAGTTTACGGGTTTGGGGCCCTGGGGCTGCAGTTGGGACTGTTTGTGCTTTCTTGCTGGTTTGTTGCTTGTTGTTTTCTTTTGTTTACTTCGTCTTTGCAGGGTTGCAGTCCTGCGCCGACAGTTGGAGATTTTTTTTTTTTTTTCACTTTGCAGTGTTCAGGTCCTATACCTGCCAATAGACCTGCGGTTTTGTTGTTTTTCGTGTCTGGTAAAGTCGAGATATGGCGCCTATTCTGCTGTTAAATTTTTCTCCAATTATTTTTCCTAGTTTTGGACCATACCTATATGTCTTTTTAAAATGTTCTTGTAGAAGAAAAGGATATAGAGATGGTTCTACCAAGAGTGGTGTTCCGTGGATTGCAAATTGCAGTATTTAGTTTCTATGGTGTTTGGCGTGCAACATTACCAACACAATCAATGTGTTCTGAAATGGATTACACCATTTACATTTGGACGAAACCATTATCATTCTAGGATACTTCAGTGTTGACATGATACAAAATAGTGGCATAAGAAATGATTGGACAACTACATGCGCAATTACAATGTCTATTGTCTTTTTGTTAAGACAAAACATGTGCAAAACACACTTATTAATCATATATGATGAAATGTGACCATATCAAAATACAACCTCTTTATCCTCTACACAAAATGGTGTGACCACGATACAATTTGTCTTGTAATTGGAATATGATATGTACACCAAAGATACTGCAAAATTATATTTCCATTTCTCAAAGGATATCTGGATGCTTTACTAGAGTAAATCAAAATCATTTAGCTATGGCCATGCAATTTCTTAATATTTTGTGGCTTCTAATATATTTTGGGCAGGAAAAAACTTTATATATTTACAACCATGGATGGAGAAAAGCAAAGGTTCATGTTTCTAACTGTCTTTTATTCTATTTGTTGATTCTCATTTAGTGTATGTACATAGTACTTATTCTCCACTACATACCAGCTTCCATTTATGTTCATTGTATTTTGTGCGTTCCCACATTCAAACAAACAGAATAGTTGGAGAAAATGAAGAAGTCTAAACTGCAGTGGTGGAAGAGGAGATACAAAGGTACATGCTTGTACTGTTATTTCATATTCTGTTGTTTTGTATTTCATTTATTGTCTGTATCTGTGTTCACCTAATTTATTGTATGTATATATTGCGTACCTTCCTACATAATAACGTATCTTCATTTCCTTTGTATTTCCCTTGCCGCAACATTGAAAAAATTCGAACTCTGATTATTATTTTTTTACTAACTTCCTTCATGTCCATTGTATTTTTATGCATTGCTACATTTAAACAAACAGAGTGGTTGGAGAGGACAATGGACTCTTTGGTGCGATTGTAGAGGAGGAGTTATAGAGGTGCATACATGTACTCCTATTTCATATTCCAATGTTTAGTATTTCATTTATTCCTTGTGTATTTGTTCTACTTGTTCTCCTGATTTGCACCTTTTTTATTGTATGTATATACTATGTATCTTTCTACATAGTAACTTATCCTCATGTCAATTGTATTCTCTTTGCTGCTACATTGAAATAAATAGATGTGTATTTTTTTTATTTTACATGTCTTTCTAAGTTGCCTTCATGTCCACTGTATGTTTGGCGTTGCTACATTGAAAGAAACAGATTGGTTGAACAGGAATATGAATTCTTATATGCCACAACAAAGGGGTCTGTGGTGCAATCTTCGAAAAGGTATACCAACTATGCTAGTAAATCAAACATACAAAACGGGTGGGGGGCATATAATATTGGACTAGAAAATGATGATTTGGCAACAATGGGCCTTTGTTGAGACTTCCCGCTTCCAAACATTGCCCTCCCCATTTCTAATTTTTCCACTTTCTATTATCCTTTTTTTTCCCTCTTCTATACTTAACTTTTCTCGTCTACTTTTTCTTTCTGGTTTCTTTGCTTAGTCATCTTACCAAAAATGCCTAGGTGCGTGGGTTGGCGGACTCACGAGTTCACATTTATAGTCATGCTTCTACCTCATTCCATACTTACACACTTTTTTCGATCRTGGGTTCCTRGGCCGATGGGTTCAAGYTTGTGCCTCTGTCTTCAGAGGTTYTGTGATATACAKATTGGTCGTCGTATCCCCCCATCACGTCCTACTTAATGTTACACATTTTTGCAGTAAAAAATCTGAGACATACAATTTGACCATTGGGTCCTCATGTTTCCGGAGTATCCCTTGACACCCTATTTCATATTCCATCTCCTTCAACCTTGTATGTGAGATTCAGAACAATTATGGACAATATACAATGCATATGCTTATTTATTCCTTCTGATGTTCATATACACATGCTTGCATGAGAAACATTTGGACTATTAACATGGCCATGAGAAATCAATCATCGAAAACATCAGCAAACCGACAAGGCCGAAGGTAAATATGCATACATTATGTTCCTCATATGTTTACAAAATAAATATCCTCAGCTATTTATTCATCTATGCCATGGTGAATATCTTGATGTCATCTACAACACATACTTTACAGTTCACAAGAAGTATCAACAAGCGCAAGCGAGACGCCGAACATAGTGCAAGTTCCACAGACTAAGAGGTCTGGTTGAAAACCTTTGGATCCATACTTCATCCAAGTTGTGCGTCTACTTGTACATTTATGACAGGAAAAAAGAAAACAAAAAAATAATGCACACTACCAGTCACATTACTTTTCCTGTTTAAAAAATGTCACCAGGTCTAAACTTGTAACACCCAAAATACTATCAATAGAGGGCTTGAACAACCACCTAACTGGACAAGTGTTCGTCGAGGACATAACGTTCGTCTATAGCACCTACTTGGATAAGGAAAACAAAACTAGATCCATTATGCGTGCTAACATGACAAACAATGAGGCCCTAATGACAGTCACACTGACTATTCCCTCACAACTTGTCCATAAACATGCAGAAAAGATATTGCCAGGTAACGGGATATCCATTACAAATTTTAAAATATTGCCCAAAATAGTATACGACAGTGGTGATTGTGATCGGATTATATCGCTCAACAAAACAAGTATTGTGGAAAAAATTCCTGCTATTTGTTCAGAATATTGTTTCATTCCGGACACACCTATCAGCCAACTTGCACAGAGCAACGACATTTACCCAATCAGAACCATTGGTGCAGTTGTCACACTCGCGAGAAAACTTGGCTCGCAACACATTCTCCATATAAAAGATGGAGAGTCAGACAACGAAAATTCGTTCTCCATATCCAATTTTGTCCTTTACTTTCACATGTCCATGTATATCGGTTATGTTACACAAATATTGCACTGTTCCATGTTGTAGCTGCAATTGTTTGACACTTATTCAAATTTGTTTTCCTCGATGGAACAACAATTGCATAAAGGGAAATTTCCACTTATGCTCTTCAAAAATATAATAAAGAAAATAGATTTTAAAGAAAGGATCTTTCGCACAACCCAAGCAACATTTGTAACAGAATTGAGAACATACATAGTACAGGATCTCAAGAAACTAACTAGCTCTACAACTATTTTGCGTATACATCTACAATTTCATCCTCACTTTGTTCATACAAATTGCTTTCACCAATTTTCTACAGTTTTTCTTTTTTTTGTTGTTGTGAAGTTGTATATTATATTGTTCAATATATTAACTATTATGCTCACGTGCCCAGGTTGAGGGTGTTTTGGTTGCAGCCAATGAATACTTGATCCCCTTCGAGCTTGTATGTGCCAAATGCAACTCTCCTTCTTCTGCTTCTTCTTTCATAAGTGATTATACAATTGATTCTCTCTGATGCAGTAAAAAATGCCCTTACATATATAGACATTGCCTTAATGCTGCCATCCAAACCGTCTGCAACACAATCGTAAATTGTACCATTAGACATCCTCTGTTACAAGATGTGCTTTCTGGGTTAGCATAATTTTCATATGAAGCATACCTACAAAAAAAGGAAAACAGTTTCTACATGTTGCACGACTTTCAAATACATAGCAATTTTACCTTAAATGAGGACAATGCAATATTGCATATCGGGTGAAAAAAAAAATTATATCAATATTTGGCAGTGTTTGGGGTCCTATAATCATAGGTAACTTGTTTCTTCAGCTGCCTATTTGGCGTTTCTCCCGTGATGAAGAAATCTGGCTTGTTGGTCTTGGTTAATTTCATTTCCCCCTCCATCCATTTCGCCCGATCCTCCATCACTCTGTTGCATCCTTCATCCATCGCTGTGCTTTTCAGTCCCTCACCCTTCACTTCTTCACCCCTTCGCCAATCTTATCCTTGCATAAACAAACTTAGAATAAAAAAACGTTAGATTAATAAAGTTAGATTAAACTTATTAATAATTAATTAATTAATGATTAATAATTAAGTTAGTTTGTTAATAATTACGTTAGTTTATTAGAATAAACATTAATCAATAATTAAATGAAAACAATATAAAACAAATTAAAAAACAAACAAACAAAAATATAATTTAAATAAATTAAAACAAAATAAAATAAATCATAAATAAAAACAAAATAATAATTAAAAAAATGTTAAAACAAAACATATAATAAATAATACAACCAAAACTAAAATTAAATAAACATAAAACAAATAACAAATAAAACGAAAAAACACAAAAAAACATAAAATAAACAATTAAAACCAAACTACAAATTATCCTTAGTCTAAAACACTCACGCACGTAAAGCTCAGACCCCCCCCTCACGTCACATCAACACCAAGGGGGTTCTGGCAAGTGGTATTGGGAGGGACACTTGTCACCACATGGTAAACTCGGACCCCCCTCCCAATACCACTTACCACCTACGGGGGTCCGAGAAAACCACCTTCCCCTGCCACCCCCCGCCAAATTCACAAAACCACCTTTTTCACATGTTTGACCAATATGTTTCCGAAGGTGATTCCGGGAAAATAGAGACGAAATTTCAAAATTAGAGAGAGGTTTTTTTTCAGAACGGGATGAAGAACAAAAATCTCTCCCAAAATTTACACAGGTGTCAAGAGAACGGAGAACTGAATCCATATTTGAGACCCATTTTTTAGTTTTTCATTTTTTCCTATTTTAGTCTTGGTTTTGCGGGAGCTATTTCGGCGAAATGAATATGAATTTGGAAAACCCGAAAGAGGTTTTTGTCCAAAACATGCTCATATACAATAACCACTTTCAGGTGTCACCGTTGAGGAGAAACAAATGTCTAAGTCAACCCCTTTTTTCAGCAATTTGGTCCATCTTTCATGGCAGACAGTTCAAGATTTTCAAGGATTGGTTTCTATTTTCGGACAAGGTGGTTGAATTCGACCTCCTAATATTGAGGGGTGATATTTCCTATATATTCATGTAATTTTAATTCAAAAGGGTCGATTTGGAGACCTTTGTATCCCAAAAGCTATTCTGTAACCTTTCAAAGATCGACCAGAAATAGAAAAACTATTCACAGGATTCTTGTGTCAAAGTGTTGGTGGCGTTATMTTTCTTTGATTAGTGTTTATTCCTRTTATCATTCCATATGTTTCTTYAGTTCTTTTTATTAAAAGAGAGTAAATAGAACATAATTTATTGTTATAATACTTTGTATYTGATCTTTTGATAATCTATATGTTTTTCATCTGAAGCTAAGCCCACGAATTCTTAATTGCTCCTTTGATTAGTAAATCTTTTTCCTTCTCATTCTTATCCATTACCATTTTAATTGATTCAATCCAAAAATTTTACTACCTCTCCCTGTCGAGAAAATACCTTTTAGATATGATATCGATCTTTATATTTAAACACAAACCCCATAGCCCAATGGAGACTTAAAGCATCCCTTCGGCTAATCATTCAAAATTAAAACAAATTCTATTTTTAATAGGTAGCCTAAGATCCATACTCAAACAAATCTAAATCTCATAGAGAGATCCCTCTTTGAGTCTTGGAGGGCTAGATCCTTGACTCAAAGTGCTTTTGTGGTTACCCCTACCTATTTCCTCCTCAGCCTGGGAAATTACAGGGTGCTAACATAATGGCGAGCATACTGGGTAAATTTCTTTGGTAGTGCACTTCAAGTTCCACATCTGATCACTGATGGTGGACAGTGACCACAAGCAAGAAGGCTGAAATCTTTCACCTGTCGACTCCAATCAGCTTCAGACATTGCCAACTCAAAGACTCCACTGGAGGAAGACCCTAGCATGAAAAATAAATCTGGGTAGACCAGGTATTCAAGATCTAATTGTATTCAAGATGTTATAGGTTTTTTCTGTAATTATGTTCTCTCTTATTCTAATCCTGGTCAAGAGTACATTGCCAAAGTTTACATTGATCATTTGCAAATTGAAGAGCCTCAAGAGACTAAGCCCCAAGTTGTAGATCGTGTACATACTCATACAC
>JASDQU011403611.1:42531-55915 GCA_032191745.1 Picea mariana
TTGTTTCCGAAGGTGATTCCGGGAAAAAGGAGACGAATTTTAAAAATCTGAGAGAGGTTTTTGTTCATCAAAAGATGAATAACAACAACCTATATCATAATTGACACAGGTATCAGGAGCAGGAAGAATTGAAGCCATCTTTTAGACCCATTTTTTCATTTTTTTTATTTTTTCCTGTTTCAGTCCTGATTTTGCGAGAGCTATTTCGGTGAACTGAAGATGAATTTGGAAAAACCGAAAGAGTTTTTTATCCATCACATTCTCATATATAATAACCTATTTTAGTGTATACACAGGTGTCACCATTGAGGAGAAACAAATGTCTGAGTTGACCCCTTTTTTCAGCAGTTCGACCCGTCTTTCATGGCGGATAGTTCAAGATTTTCAGGGATTGGTTTCTATTTTTGGACGAGGTGATTGAATTCGACCTACTAATATTGAGGGGTGATATTTCCTATGTATTCATGTAATTTTAATGCAAAAGGGTTGATTTGGAGACCTTTGTATCCCAAAAGTTATTATGTAACCTTTCAAAGATCGACCAGAAATAGAAAAACTATTCACAAGATTCTTGTGTCAAAGTGTTGGTGGAGTTATCTTTATTTGTTAAGTGTTTATTCCTATTATCATTCCATATGTTTCTTTAGTTCTTGTTATTAAAAGAGAGTAAATAGAACAAAAGTTATTGTTATAATACTATGTATATGATCTTTTGATAATCTCTATGTTTTCCATTTGAAGCTAAGCCCACGAATTCTTATTTGCTCCTCTGATTAGTAAATCTCTTTCCTTTTAATTATTATCCATTACCATTTTAATTGATTCAATCCAAAAATTTTACCACCTCACCCTGTGGAGAAAACTCCTTTTAGATCTGAGATCGATCTTTATATTTAAACACAGACCCCATAGCCCAATGGAGACTTAAAGCATCCCTTCAACCAATCATTCAAAATTAAAACAAATTATGTTTTTAATATCTAGCCTAAGATCCATACTCAAACAAATCTAAATCTGATAGAGTGATCCCTCTCAGAGTCTTAGAGGGATAGATCCTTGACTAGAAGTTCTTTTGTGGTTACCCCTGCCTATTTCCTCCTCATCCTGGGAAATTACAGGGTGCTAACAGGTAGGAAACGAAAAAATCTCATGTGTGCCTGTAATTTTTCTTCAACACCCAGATGAATGTTTGTCGAATTCGAGTTCTTCGTAGTTTACATCTATGGATTTAAAATTTTATTTCCATAGATTTTGTCTCTTCTTGTGCACTTGAAACAACAAGGAAAATCTAACTACAAATGCAGTCAATGTTGTTATTTTCATGTTTTTTTGCATCTCCCAATAAGAATTTTGCATATTTGTTGGGGTGTGCAAATGAAAAAAAAAATGGTGGTTGGTTGTGGCTTTGTTTGAGGAGTCTGCACCTTTTTAGGTGCTTGAATTGGAAAAAACAATTCCAACTATATAGCCATGGCAACATTTATGCATTTTTTTTGGGTGCCCAAATAAAAAAAATAGATGGTATCCAACTATACAGTTATGGTATGTTATCTGTATTTTCTGGATGCCCTAATTGAAAAAAAAAAGACTTAGCATGGATTGAAACATGAGCTTGAGATCTTCAAAACTCGCTATAGATATTGGGGAGTTGGGGCATTAGAATTCATACAGGCATGTGTAGTTATTGGTGATGTACAAGCGCATAATATTGTTCAGTACAGAACTGGGAAGCATGAGGACAAACCCATACAAATTATCCAACTGTAAATAACTCAGGCCCGCCCTTTGAACCGTCGAAATAGCTTGCTCCTCTGGGCAGAGCCATTAGGCATTTCCAATAATATTGGAAATTTGGCATTGTTAAAACTGGTAGTGATAGAACATGGCACTATCAGAAGAAAATGTCCATAGTGATCTTGCTTCATGGTAAAATAGTAATCGGCAAGTTTCTTGTTCCCCATTTTGAGGTTTGGTTATAGCTAGGGTACAATGACGAAGCTCTGCTAGTTTTGTGTTGTCTTGTGTTTCGCAAACTTTTGTTCATATCCCATGGCCTCGATTATTTTCTCATGGGAACATATACCATATGTAAGAGAAAACCAAAGCCATGTGTGTGTTTTTTTATATATCAATTTTTTTGATGCAAAGGTCGATGCATACTGCTATATGGAACCTTGTGGGATCTCGCTTGGCGCCTTCTGTGTTCATGCGTTGCCTTGTGCCTCGACTTTCAATACATTTGGTTTTTATTTGGTTCTTGGTTGTATGCTTCGTTCTGGAAAATTAATAATAAATTTAGTATCTTGGCAGTTTTTCTATGATCTTAAATAATATACAGGACATTCTTTTCCTTCTAATATAATCTCTCTGACGCAAATGTAGTATGTGTCTCGTTTTAGCACCTTTCCTTGATAGATGAACTTAGCAAAATTCATCTCCAGGAATAATTTGAAATAAAAGGATATATACTATGTGAAGTCCAATGGAACTATCATATCAACGACAGGACATTAAAATTCAAATTCATCGTTGTTATACTTGTGGTAAAATTGAGAGTACAATAACTTTACTTAAACATCCCCAAATTGATTTTCTTGTGGCTTTTCGATGCTTCTCTTATACAAACACATCCTGGAAACTATAAGCATGTCTCGCTTTATCTATTCCTTGATTGAATAACCTGTTCACATGTTTAATGCACTTCATAGTTATTGTTAAGACCATCAATGGGGCTTTCTTACACCAATTCCCGCTTCCAAAAAATTGTCATCCCCTTTCTTTTTGCCCCATGCTTTCCCTTTCTGGTTACTTAGTCATTTTTCGGAAAATGTCTAGGTGCGGGAGTTGGCAGATTCACGTCTTCAGATTTCCATTAATACTTTTATATCACCAGCCCGACCGACCACTTCCTCATTTCATATTGAGAAAAAAATTTGGATCGCGGGTTCCCGGATAGGCGGGTTCAACATTGCGTTTCCATTGTTTTGTCGCCTGCAAACAACATCCAGACTTCCCCGATCTACAAATTAGCAAAAAAATTCCCCTTTTTCTCATTTGCTTTTTCTTTCTGTTTACTTGGTCCTTTTTTCGAATGTCTCATGCTTTTATATACAACACCTGAAGTTTCGCAATATATAAATTGACCCTCAAAATTCGTCATTGTCTCTTGTTCCGTGTTACGCATTTTTCAATCAACAATTGGGATAGATACAATTTGACCATCCTTCCCTCATGTCTCCTGAATAGATCTTGTGGCCCTGTTTTCAAGCTCGTCAATATTCCCTGTTCCGAGTATGTCTCATGATTTTATATCACGAGTCCGACCAACCACTTACCCATTGCATACTTGGCCACTATTACCATCGTCAGTTCCTGGAAAGGCTTTCTCAACATTGCGCTTCCATTGTTCTGCTACCTACAAACAACACCCAAAATTCCGTAATATAGAAATTGAAGGCTGAAATCTGTCATTGTGCCATGTTCCGTGTTACACATTGTGCAATCAAAAGTTCGGAGACATACAATTTGACCATCAGCCCCTCACGTCTCCTGAGTATATCTTGTGACCCTATTTTTGAATCCTGCCCGATTTCTTTCCATACTTGGCCATTTCTTGGAATCTCTTTCGCGGGTTGGCGGGTGAACGAAATGTACAATGCTTAATCGCTCTTCCCCATCCCCGCCACCTTCGTACTTCTTTCTAGATATGCAATTATTAAGCTTTAATGCTAGTATCTCATCGTGCAGGAATCATTAAGATTGTCATTAATGTTCGGAAGGCCGGAGAATATTTGTCATTCATACAAATTAAACCAAGATTTTTGGAGAAGAGTGTTATCCTTTCCAAGTATACATTTCAAGCATGATGCAATCTCTTTTGTGAGTTGACTCCTTTACGAAATCTCTAATCCTTAATCACTCTTCGTCATCACCGCCACCTTCACACTTTTTTCTAAATATGCAATTAGTAAGATTTAATGGTAACAACTCATTGTGCACGAACCATGGATATTGTCATTGATCAGCGAAAGGCTCAAGGATATCTTCCATTGTTATGCATTAAACCAATATTTTCATTTCAAACATCATCTAGAGAAAATGAAAATTCTCATTAACTTATGGCAGCAGTTCCAAAGTGGTTCTGTCCAGATATAGTAAACACCTTCGGGCATGATGGCCAGAGGTTCCAGTATTCTAGGGAATATTCTTACTACTCATCTCCATTCACCCAGGAGAAAAAAAGGAGATGGTCCCTTGGTGCACCGAGAGATATATTTCAAGCTAAAGAATTTCAAGGCAACCCCGCCTTCTCAGACAAACTGCCCTCCTACATTGATGGCTGGTGTAGAGGTTGATGCGATCGATTTCGAGCCGAGAGAAGATGATCTGATGGATGATGATATGACAATGGATGATGGAAATCCAGACGTTGTTCCCACTCCTGTACCTAAATTGAAATCAACCATAACAGGGGGCACTTCCTAGCTCGGTGATGGTGGCCCTGACAACACAAAAATAAGGGGTTTCATAAAAGAAACTGGCCCTGAACACAATAGCCTCTTTGCACCTCGAAACTAGGAATTCCAGAGGTCCAAATTAGTCTGTTCTGGGTGGAAGTCTTTCACTGTAAGGAAATGATCTATTGATGCTCCTAGAGATATATTTCAAGCTAAAAAATTATTCAATTGCAGGACCACTCTCATGTTCTCTGGATATACAATTAAAATCTTAGGGGATGAGGACCAGAACTCCCAATGGTTCAAGGAATATTCCTACTACTCATCTCCTTCCACTCAGAATGGTCTAATTTGGGCCTCTGGAATTGCTCGTGCAACCTGTGTCCCTGAAGTCTTCGACTGTGAGGAGGTGGTTTCTTGGTGTGTCCTAACTTTCAATTTCAGGCTCTTCTGTTTTCCCTGCAACGTTTTTCGTCTTCTTCCTCACAGAAAGCTTTTGATAACTATCAATGTTACCACAGGATTGTTGTTCATCTGCTTGAAGCCAAGGATTTATTCCACTACGGAACCACTCTCATGTTTCTTTTTTGCCTCAGGTATTCCGCAAGATATTGAGATTGGTGCAGTGAACATTGACCCCCTGAGGAGAAGACTGCAAGGATTTCCTACAAAAAAATCATGGTAATCAGTTTTGCATGCATGTTGAAGAGCATCTCGATGGCTCTTGCATGTTGCAGGTCCTGTTCCTGTGTTTATGGAAAATATGTTCAATGCTTTGGTCCAAAGAACTCGGTCGAATTTCTATGGATAGATATACACTGCCTAGTATTCTTTTCTTTTTTTTAATCGATTTACTATTAGAAAAAATTCCTTGGAGTCTTGGTTGTTGCTTCTTTTATGAATTTAACACCTCTTCTCATTGGCATGGTTCGATTTTCTCGTAGTTATTCAATATTGTATTGGCTCAAGTAATTTGATCTAAAATGGAGCATTTAACAATTATACAACAATGCATTGTGTCGATCCATCAAGATTTTATGGAAACAAAAATAAATTTCAAACAGTTTCAAACCAACGTTCAATTCTATTTGTAATGCAGATAGAACATAGCAAGACCAAATTACAATGCGGCAGTCGAGGCCCCGCCATAGAAATTATGTTTTCATCTCAGCCTTGTAAATTTGTTGAACCTGCACAGAATAGATCTAGCTAAACAATAATACACACATTTGCAGAGAGAAATTGAGAAAGAAGAAGAAGGAGAGAGAATGGAAGAATTCTCATTAACCATTGTGAATAATGAATAATTTACACATGATATACTCTGTATAGCTCAATGAGTGTGCATTGGAGGTGAAACAATGTGCCATAGTGGTGGTATAGAGTGATCTGGACACACACCATCATTTACAGGAGTGAAATTTCCACCTAGTCTAGTCTCTCAGGTAGTTACGGGAGTGAACTGCCACCTAGTTGAGTTAACTAGCCAAATAGTCTGTAGTTAACTAAATGAACAAAGAGTAGTGAGGAGTTAACTCGGGGAATCAAGGCTAATGCGTCAGTTTGGTGATGATCCCAAGGCAAGGTTGAATTATCATGGTGATGATCCCAATGTTGCATGGTGATAAAACCAATGCAACATCTAAACTCAACTCAACTAGTCAAACTGAAGTGTCAACTGAAAGAGAATATTCTTCAGGTGGAATATTCTCCCCTAAAATATAGGAGATTGGATAATGACTAATTATGACTAACAAACAAGGAGAAACCTTAAGAAAAATAAATCCTAGGTGTGTGTGAAGTAACTCCAACACCCACCCTAAACATCACTATGTTGAAAATAAAGAATGGGTCACGACAACGAGGCCATATTAGGTACCCAAATACAAAAGATACACTGAAAATAAAGTGAGGAAAGACGAAAAACCTCATGGGAAAACCCCCCCTCAAGGTACAATGTATGTAAAAAGAAGAACTACATTTGCTAGGCAACTGTATCCTTCACTCCAAGACGACTTCGTAGAGAATGGAAATCTTGCTCAGTGAAGGTATTGGTGAAGATGTCTATTGTCTGTTCTGTTGAAGGACAGGACTATAAGTCGATGATCCCCTCATGTACTAAGTCCTGGATGTAGTGCATGTGGTTATCAATGTGCTTCGTCCGCTGCCTCTGAAATGGATCTCTGCAGAACTTCAGAGTGCTCTGGTAGTCACACGAGATGATGATCGACCGATGAAACTGAATACCCAACTCAGTGAGAAAATGTTGTAGCCACATAGCCTGAATGGTTATGTTAACTACCCCTCTGTACTCTGCCCCAGCTGAAGATAGAGTAATGGAAGCTTGCTTTTTGCTCGACCAACAAATAGGCCCGAAACCAAGATTGAGTGAGTAACCAAATGTGGACTTGCGATCAGTTTTATTGCCAACCCAGTCGGAATCAGTAAACTTGATGAGATCTAATGTAGAGTTTGTTGCATAATGAATCCCAAAGGTGATGGTGCCCTGTACGTATCAAAGGATACGCTTTGCATCTTTCCAATGTAGCTCATGCGGCTCCTGCACGAACCTGGAAACTGCGCCAACAACATATGAGAGGTCTGGTATGGAGTGTGTGAGATACAATAAGCTCCCCACTAGCTGTCTATACAGTGTGTTGTCAACCAATGGAGTCTCCTCTCCATCCTCGAGTTTGACTCCTGATAGGAAAGGAGTCGGAGCAGACTTGCAATCTGTCATGTGAAATCTCTCAAGGAGATCTCATGCATACTTGGTCGGAGACAGTTTGATGTCTAATGCATATTAATGGATCTCAAGTCCAAGGAAGAAGTGTAGCGGACCCATGTCCGTAACAAAAAACATGTCATGTAGAATCCTCTTGACTGCAGCGATCGCTGAAGTCGAGCACCCAGTGATCAACAAATCATCGACATACAGAACTAAAAGTAGAAGTGAATCAGTGGTCCTAAGCATGTAGACATTTGGTTATGATTTACAATGTACAAATTTCTATGACAATAGGTAGGAATCCATCTTGGCATACCATGCCCTCGGAGCCTGCTTGAGGCCATAAAGTGACTTCTTCAGTCGACAGACCAAAGATGAGTCCTGCATAAATCCCTGGGGCTACTCCATGTAGATATCCTTAAAGAGATCACTGTGAAGAAATGCATTCTTCACATCCATATGATGGAATTCCCATCCCTTGGTTTCTGCAATGGAAAGTGCCAATCGTATGGAATCCATATTCTCTACTGGAGCGAAGGTTTCATCATAGTCAATACCATGAACTTGCTGAAAGCCTTTGGCGACAAGCCTGGATTTGTATCTGTTGATTTGACCATCTACTGCGCTCTTGGTCCTATAGACCCATTTGCATATGACAAGTTTCCTCCCAAAAGGAAGGGGAACCAGATCCCAAGTCTCGTTCTCGAGGAGGGAGTTGTACTCCTCCTGCATGGCGGATTCCCAAAAGGGATTTCCAGCAGACTCGCCATAAGACTGTGGATATGAATACTGAGCCAAGAAAAGATGCTCGGAAGACAATGGTTCAGTGGAAGTGAGTGCAACAGGAGGCTCCTAGAAATCAGATCGAGTCCTTCTAGTATTGGCTGGATCACCAACAAGATCCCCTGCATCCTAAAGAGTAGTCTGTGCCCACTTGGGCCTCTTCTCTGGCTCTGCAACTACATCTGGATGCTTTGACTCTGCATCTGACTATACTAACTCTGAATCTAAATCTGAATCATCTGAGTCCACTGAATCAGAACTCTCATCTGAAGAAGAGTCGGCATGTGCATGCTCATCATCTCGAACATGTGGAAGAGTGAAGGTGTCTACATGCAGTTGTTGAGGTACATGCAAGACACTTTCCTCGAATTGGACACTACGCTCAATGATGAGCTTGTTCGAGGAAAGATTAATAAGATGATATCCCTTCACACCGTCAGGGTATCCAACAAAAATGAACTCAGTGCTCTGTGGATCAAGTGCCTTCCTATTTTCAGAGGGAATCTGGGCCATGCACGTGAACCGAAAATGTGGAAGTGGGTCACTTCTGGTTCAAGGCCGCTCCAAGCCTCATAGGGGGTATTATCCTTAACAGATCTATGGGGAGATCTGTTTTGGATGTATGTTGCACAATTAAGTGCTTTGACCCATAGTCTATGTGGTAGTTACTTTGCATGCATCATGCAAGATGCCATCTCCTTTAGAGGTCGGTTTTTCCGCTTAGCAACTTCATTTTTTTGCGGAGTATAGGGAACTGTGTGTTGTAACTAAATCCCTGCCTCATGGAAAATATTATGCATGTCATGATTTACATACTCTCCCCCATTATCAGTTCGAAGGACTTTTATCTTCTTTTCGGACTGTCTCTCAACAAGGGCTTTGAAATCTTTGAGGTGTTGAAAGACCTCATATTTTTTCCTAAGAAAGTAGATCCATGTAAAACGAGAGAAATCGTCAACAAAAACGAGAACAAACCTTGCTTTGTTGATATATGGATGTGGAAAAGGACCCATGAGGTCACTATGGATCAGATCTAAAGGTTCAAAGGCTCTCTGATACTTTCACTTGTCGAATTTCTCTTGAGGGTGTTTCCAGAGAACACATCCCTCACACACTACCTTAGAGAAATGGATGTCTGGTAGACCATCAACCAATCTATGCTTGCTAAGTTGTTGCATGTATCTGAAATTAAAATGTCTAAGCCTTTCGTTCCATATCCTACTACTTTCATCAACATGAGTAAGCAGTAAAGAAGAATCAGGTTCAATTAATTCAGAAAATGTATACAATCTAGACTGATGATTTACCTCACCAGTAGAAACCCTGGAGTTGGTTTGCATGTCGTAGATGTCCACAAAATTTGGTGTGAATATGACTTTAGTTCTTGTGTTAGAATTTTTCATCTGATACATAGAGAGAAGGTTGATAGAAAGTTTGGGAACATGCAACACATTCTCGAAGCTTCCGTTGGTGAGTTCAATCCTTCCTTTGTTGGTGACTTCGAAAAAAGAGTTGTCCCCCATCAGAATAGGAGGACATTTTCATGCATCCAATGAAGAATATACTACTTTTGATGCAACCATATGATGTGATGCTCCTAAATCAATGATCCAAGCATCGAGAGAGGAGTTGATGGCAATCAAGGCATGGCTAGAATTGCCTTTCTTCGAATTCAGATCTTTTGGCTTCTTCTTCTTTGCACTCTCAGGGATGCGATCTCCAAGGTTGTTTTGTTGAAGTATTTGAGACATCAGATCTATTTTTTTTTGCATGCATGTGGATTCTGAATGGAATTCTTTGTGACAATACATGCATTTCTCCCCCTTTCTCCCCTTTTCCCCTTTGTATCCAGAGGCATCGATGAAGGGTTTTGTGTACCCTTCCTTCTTCGGATGTGCATGAGCTTTCCTCTTATCTTTATCTTTATATTTCTGATATTTGTGGCTGCCATCATGCACAATGAGTGCATGCACCCTTGGGCCTTTGATTGTGCCCGTGTTGATGAGCTTGGTTTGCTCTTGTGTCAAGGATTCGATAAAGTCCCCAAGAGAAGGCATCTTCTAGGTGGCTCCAGAGGCAAATCTGAAAGTATGGAATGTGGATATGAATATAGACAATTCAAGACCAAGCTATGAGAGAATGGTGAGAACTATTTGTTTCTCTTCCTTCGATTTATCAACCCCGCAAGAATATTCTCCAGGTTAGATATTCTCCCCTAAAATATAGGAGACTGGATAATGACTAATTATGACTAATAAATAAGGAAAAATAAATCCTAGGTGTGTGTGAAGTAACTCCAACAGGCCTTGCTAAGAAAATGATTTCGTATTTCCCTTTCGCTTGCTTGATTCCTTTAGTCCGAAAGGGAACATTTTATTAGTTGACCATCCCCTGGCCTCTATTTGACCATTTTTATGGTGTTTGTAGTCAAATGGGACTATGAAATCAACTACAATATTAAAATTCAAGATCGTCATTGTTGTTTCTAGACATGCAATTATTAAGCTTTAATGTTAACAGCCCATCATGCAGGAAGTTTAATACTTAAGTTAATATGTTAAAAGTCATGGAAGAATGTATCAAGAACACAATTACTCCCACAAGTTGCAATAAAATCTAATCTTCAATAAAGCATTTGCTCACACCCTTTTTAATGGTACAAGCACAATAGAAAACGAATAAGTGGATAAAGTATTGGACTAAAAAATGATGGTTTTGCAACAACGGGGCTTGTTTGAAACCAATTCCCTCTTACGAAAATTGCCCTCCTCCTTTCTATTTCCCCACTCTTTTATCCCCTGTAGTTTCTCTTTCTGGCTACTTAGTCGTTTTTTCCGAAAATGTCTTGCTGCACAGGTTGGCAGATTCACGCGTTCACATTTTCATTCATGCTTTTATATCGTGATTCTGACCGAGTGCTTTCCCTTTCTCTAAATTGCACTTCCATTGTTTTGTGACCTGTAAACAACACCCCAACGTTTGTGATATGAAAATTTACTTCTGGACTCCCAGATCATCCCCTCTTTCGTGTTACACAATTTTCACTGAATTGTTCTGATACATAAAATTTGATAGTCAAGGCCTTACGTCTCCTTGGGAACCCTTGTCACCCTATTTTGAAGCTCATCTGACCGCTTTCCACACTTGACCATTTCTTGATATCTCTTTTGCGGATCATCGAGTTGGCAGGTTCAAGAAATTTCCAATTTCTAGTTGTTGTTTCTTGTGCCTTCTACCTTCAGACTTCTTTCCAAGTATATGCAATAAGTATACAAATTCTCCATAAACATACAGAAAATATCTTTCCAGGAAATGGAATATCTATTGCAGATTTGAATATATTGGGCCTTCTTTTCCCTCTTCTATACTTAAACAAATTCTCATTTATTTTTCCCCGCTACTTTCTCTTTCTGGTTACTTAGTCGTTTTTCTGAAAATGTCTCAATGCACGCGTTGGTAGACTCATGGATTCACATTTTTTATTGTGCTTTTATATCACGACTTTGACCGACCGCTACCCATTCCATGCCTAGCCACTTTTCAGATCGCGGATTCCCGAACAGGCAAGCTCTATATTGCACTTTCATTGTTTCCTGACCTGCAAACAACACTCGGACCTCCGCTATATACAAATTTACTGATGCATTCCCACATCATACCCTCTTTTGTGATACACAGTTTTCACTCAAAAGTTCTGAGACCTACAATTTGACCTTCGGGTCCTCACATCTCCTGGGGAACTATTGTCACCCCATTTTGAAGCTCGTCCGTCCGCTTTCCATATTTCACCATTTCTTGGAATCTCTTTCGTGCCTCCAATTCCATACTTTCCTGACTTTTTCACTTGTGGGTTCCTAGACAAGCAGGTTTCACTTCCATTGTTCCTTGACCTGTAAACAAGCCCCCAGCTTCCACGATATACAAATCGACTTCTGGATTCCTACATCAACCCCTCTTCTATGTTACACAATTTGCACTCAAAAGTTTTGATCAATACAATTTGACCGTCGGGGCCTCATGTCTCCTTGGGAGCCCATGTCAGCCTATTTTGAATACCATCCGACCACTTTCCACTTGGCCATTTCTTGCAATCTCTTTCGCGGATCGTTGGTTTGGCGGGTTCAGATAATTTCCAATTCCTAGTCGCTATTTTTTGTGCCCACCACCTTCGCACTTCTTTCCAAGTATATGCAATATACTTATAACTTCTCTAAAAACATGCAGAAAATATCTTTCCAGGAAATGGGATATCTATTACAGATGTGAATATACTAGCCCTTATTTTTCGTCTTCTACACTTAACCAAATTCTCGTTTCTCTTTTCCTTGTAATTTATCTTTCTCATTACTTAGTCGTTTTTCCGAAAATGTCTAGTTGCGCAGGTTGGCAGACTCACGGGTTCACATTTACACTTGTGCTTTTATATCATGACTGCGACCGACCGCTTCCCCATTCCATACCTAGCCACTACTCCGATCGCGGATTCCTGGGTAGGTGGGCTCTATATTGCACTTCTATTGTTCTATGACCTGCAAACAACACCCTGACTTCTGCGATATACAAATTTACAACCAGACTCTCACATCATACCCTCTTTTGTGTTACACAGTATTCCCATCATCCCCTCTTCCATGGTACACATTTTTCACTCATAATTTCCGATGCATACAATTTGACCGTCGAGTCCTCATGTCTCCTATGGAACTATTGTCACCCCATTTTGAAGCCCATCCGTCTGCTTTCCATACTTTTCCATTTCTTCAAATTTCTTTCACGGATCGTTGGGTTGGCGGGTTCATGAAATATCCAATTCATAATTGGTGTTTCATGTGCCCGCGCCCTTTGCACTTCTTTCCAAGTATGAAATAACTGAGGTTTAATGCTAACATCTCACCATGCCTCGAGGAGACTTTCATAATAACTATTCCTACACAAATTGTACAGAAACATGCAAAAAATATCCTGCCAAGTAATGGGATATCTATTACAAATACTTACCAACTTTTTCTCTTGTGGGTTCCCGGACATGCAGGTTCAAGATTTCCCTTGCATTGTTTTGCGACCTGCAAACAACACTGGAATTCTGCAATATACATGCATAAAATATCTTGCAAGGAAATGGGATATCTATTACAAATTTCAATATATTAGGGAAAACGAGTCTGACTGACCGTTTCCCTATTCCATACTTACCCACATTTTCAATTACAGGTTCCTGGACAGGCGGGCTCAAAATTTCCCTTCCATTGTTCCACGACCTGCAAACAACACCCAAAATTCCACAAATATACAAATCGTTAGCTGGACTGCCCCATCATGCACTTTTCCCTTTTACGCCTTTTGCATTTAAAATTTCCAAGACATGCAATTTGACCGTCGTGCCCTCACCTTTCCTCACAATCCCATGTAACCCTAT
>JASDQU011403611.1:56015-80537 GCA_032191745.1 Picea mariana
AATGCTAAACCAGGATTTGAGGAGATCTCCCATTAATACGCATTAAACCAAATTTTCCAGAGGGTTATATTATCCCTTCCAAGTGTTAATTTCAAACATCATGGAATGTCATTCGCGCATCGTCGGGTTGGCCCGTTCACGAAATATTCAATCCTTAATTCCGAAAATGAGTCCGACTGAGCATTTCCCTATTCCATACTTATCCACTTTGTCAGAATTCCGCAAATATACAAACCAGCCGTTGAACTGCCCCATCATGCTCTCTTCTGTTTTACACGTTTTGCAGTCAAAAATTCTGAGACATAAAATTTGACCGTCGGACACTCACCTCTTCTAAGTATCTCTCGTAACCTTATTTTGAATCCCGTCTGACCGCTTTTCATACCTTGTCATTCATTGCTTTCTCTTCCCTGTCTCTGTCACCTTCGCACTTCTCTATAATAAAAAATTGGTTATAACTTCAATCCTTAATTTTGAAAATGAGTCCAACCGACCATTTCCCTATTCCATACTAAGCCACTTTTTCGGAATTCCACAAATATACAAACCGATCGTTGAACTACCCCATCATGTTCTCTTTCGTTTTACACGTCTTGCAGTCAAAAATTCTGAGACATAAAATTTGACCGTCGGACACTCACCTCTCATGATTATCACCTGTAACCTTATTTTGAATCTCGTCCGACCGTTTTTCATACCTTTCCATTCCTTGATTTCTCTTCCCCATCTCCGTCACCTTCGCACTTGTCTATAATAAAAAATTGTTTATATATATATGTCTTGTTTCTAAATATGCAATTAGTAATATTTAATGCTAACAACTCCTCATGCAGGAACTGTATATATTGTCATTGATGAGCGAAAGGCTCGAGAATATCTCCCATTAATATGCATTAAACCAAGATTTGTGGAGGGTTGTATTATCCCTTCCGAGTGTTGATTTCAAAATCATGGAATGTCATTCGCATGTCGTCGGGTTGGCACATTCACGAAACCTCCAATCCTTAATTTCTCTTTGTTGTACCCACCACCTTCGCACTTTTAAGTATGCAATAAGTAATCCTTACAACTAACAGCTCATCATGCAACACCCATAGAGATTGCCATTAATGAGAGAAAGGCTCGAGGAGCTTTTCCATTCATAAGCATTGAACCAACATTTGTGGAGGGTTATATTATCCACTCCAACTGTTCATTTCAACTATCATCTAGAGAAAACGAAGGTTATCATAAACTTATGGCCCCAACTCGGCAACAGTTATGTGGAGATACAGTGAACATCTTCGGGCATGAGGACCAGAACTTCCAGTGGTCCAGGGCATATTCTTATTACTCATCCCCTGCCGCCTAGAACAAAATAATTTGGACCTCTAGGATTGCTCGTGCAGGTTGTGTCCCTGATGTTTTTTATTGTAAGGAGTTGGTCTCTTGGTGTGCCGATAAATATATTTCAGGCCAAAGAATTATTCCACTGCAGGACCACCCTTTTGTGTCTTTGTCACCGCAGGTCTTCTGCCAGATGTTAATATTGTTGGAGCCAACATTTATGTTCAAAGGAGAAGATTCCAAGCAGTTCCTAAGAAAGCATAATAATAGGTTAGACCTCTTGCCCGAGTTCCTGGAAGACCCGATGGAAGTTCCTGAAGATATCACAATCTTTCAGGTTAGTTCATTTAGAAATCCATTCCGGGAAATTACCTAGTTGTTAACAAGAATAACGGAACAAGAATCCACAACAACTGTTTCCCGCATGGTTCTTTATATTTTGTATTTCACAGTCAAGGAACAAACCATTTTTGATTCGGGGAAGCTAATTTCCCATGAAATTTGTTCCCAATTTTTAAGCTTCAAAAAGGAGAAGAAATTTTATATGTCATCCTACTTGGTTTTTGCGATAGCGCATTGTTGCTAGTTTCCAAAACTATATTTGTCCAAGAAGTTAAACTGGGAATTCGACTCAGTAACATTCTGGTACCAGGCCTTGTGGAAGCACAAGGCCTCCCACTATTTTTATGAGGTTTTTAATGACTTTGTGTCTATTTTCAAAGTTTTATTGTTAGGAGAAGTTTCTCCCTGCATATTTGACCAGGAAACCAGTTTTTTTGGACAGGAAGGGGCCCCTTGAACATATGGATAATTACACTATGATAAGAATTTTTGGCTCCAAGGAAAAACTTGCTCTCTTTCCATGTCACATTATGGACAGAATGTTTGTTATAGAAATAGCAAGGAAATACAACTACTGGTTGCATCTATTCCATGAGAAGAAAAAAAATAGTTCATCCCTCTTCCTTGGAAAGTCAAAGACTCTAAAGACTCTAAAATGGACATAGCTGATAATGAAATTTTTGATGAAGATGAATCCTTCATGTTCCAGAGCGTGGTTTTTGACAGCGACTCTAAAAAATTAATTATTGAAAAGAGAGATGTAAAAAATAAGAAAGGAAAATCTCGTTCAGAGGTTAACCTTGTGAACATGCAGTTGTCCCAAATATGTCGACTTCACATAGAAACTGGAGATGATCTTGATGATTCCATTAGATGAATTGAGGTCGAGAATCCTAGACTGAAGGACCGGGTCAAGGAATTGGAGGAATCTTTGATTTGAATGCCATTGCTTTCCAGTCCTTTAGAAATAGCCATGCATGCCACCCCTACAACCAAGTTAAAAGGATCCTCTGGCCTCTTTGCATCGTGTAGAGGATATGTGGAGAATAATATCAAGAAAATAATGGAACTGATTGCTGAGGCATGGGAAACATCACAAACCATGGCTTCCCTTGGAACGAGTGCACATAATTTGCTCGAACATTTGCAAACGGATTTTAAAAATGAAGAACATTTCTATTTAGACACGGTCCTTCGTTTTGGCACCATTTTTAACAACATGACAGAAACAAGAAGAAGACAACAAGATCTCCCATCCAAAAATCGGATCACTCAATTAAATGCATGTTGGAAAGAAAAAGTGAAGAACTTGCATCTCATTGTCCAGTCATGTGAACAAGCCATATCAAAGAAAGAAAAAATTATTCACAAAGATGACCAAAATAGACTTAGCCGGAAGGACCAACGACTTCCAAGATGCCAACTTAATCCTCAACTCCTCGCCCTTAACTAAGAAAGCCTTCGATAAATAGATTGATATTTTTAAGGCGTTGTCTTTGGAAACGTTTTACAGCATCCTAGAATATGGTGAAGATGATGTCAACAACTGGCTAGTCGACTATTCGGTATAGAATGAAGAAATTGATCAGGCTCTGCATAATCTTTCTATCGATCTAAGGGAATTAGAAAAGGAACTTTTCAACATAAAAATCTGAAATGAGAACAACGTCGCCCCCTTGAGAATCTACATTGAAGAATGGCTCGAAAGGGAATTGAATCAGGTCACCGATGAGAGGCAACAGGCAGTTGCCATGATTCCAGTAGCCATCGACGACAAAAATAAAAATGCATCGGCAAGTAAATAGCAAAAGGGGTGATATGTACCATTATTGTAAGTCTATACTGATCACATCCTACTTTGTTTATCCATACAATTATTCCACTTTTTTAAATAGAAATGTCTAGCCAAAGACGGATACCTTTCAATTTATTCTTTTTAGGTATTACAGTCTATTGTCACCCACTTCTTCTTTCCACAGTCCTATTTCTTGTACATATTTCTCTTATGGTCCGCGGGAGCCCCAATCCCAGTCTATATGACAAACGCATTTAAATTTCTAGGAATATGTAACAGACAATATTATTTTTTGATATATTTCAAATAAAATTGTTTTTTATCTCCTTTTATATTTATGTCCTCATAATTTTTTATCTTCTAGTATGTTGAATGTCAATAAATTGTGTTTATTTAATTTGAATATATTTTTTTTTGTCCTAGCACATATAGAGACAAAATAGACATAAATTTTGAACATAGCAAAATAGATTATATAGTTTCAAAAAATAAATGGGACTCTAGAGGCCGCATGTCATTTACTGCATGGATACCACTTGTGCTTCATGTTTCTTGCCACATCTCCGCTACAATTTCCATCTGCCTCCGCTACTTTTTCCCCATCCCTGTGCCTTTATTCCCAATTCAACCCGGCAGGGACTAAGCTGACATGCAACACTTGTTTTAAGATGAAATTAAAGTGGGGTCAATTTAATAAAGGTTATATAATAATTAATTACTAACATGATCTCAAANCTAATGAAACATTAAGAATAATATTTGCAAAAAAAAAAAAAAAAAAATTCACAAATCTTAAAAATTTTAAGTTAAATTATCCTCATTGTGTTTTTACAATAATAATAATCATAATTTGGTTAACAATAATAATTTGGATTGTTCCCACAATAGTTATAATAATCATTTAGTCTGCTTCCTACTTTTTTTCAAACCACAAAACATTTACATAATGTATTCCATTTTGCATATTCCAAAAAAATTGGATTACTATAACAATAATAATAATCATTTAAATTGCTATAACAACAACAATAATAATCATTTAAATTGTTCCAACATTTAACCTAAATCAATGTGACTTTCCAAAACATTTTATCAAATTTAGACAATTTACGTCGTCTATTCAGCTGTGCATATTCTAGAAGATTGGTTTTGATCGCGAAAACATAGAGTGTCTCTTAAACATGTATTAATGTTCAAACATAATGCGTCATGCCTTTATATTGCAATTTGTTTTCTTTAGGAGGATCTCGAGATGCAAACGGTAGAATGGGTTCATGTAAGTGCACAATTTTGTTCAACATTTTGCTTCACAATAGAAGATCCTGCTCAAAAAGAGGTACTCCTTTGGATTAAATTCTTTATCTTTCATCGTCAACTGAAGGATGCCACACCGAAGGTGGTATGCTCATATCATCAGTTGGTGGCGAAGTTGAATGAGGTTGTCCCTTGTTGGAAAATTGAATTTGATGATGTTGATGATAATGACCCAAGAGGCATACAGATCAAAGAATCTAAGGGTCAGTGCGTAGTCAAGGGAAAGGTGAAGTTCATGATTGTGTTGGACTATGGATGTCTGATTAAGACAAAAAAACATAATATTGTCATTGAGGGAGCACCCAAAATGGCTATCATTGGAGGTTATTGGGACAAGGACACTGTCACTTAGGTCATAGATCTACTCAAATAATATGAGTAATTATTCCCTCAAAGCTTCTCAGAGATGAATGGAATCATAGGGTCCCTAGGGGATATGAAAATTCAACTCAAGCCAAACACTAAACCTGTTAAGAGAAGACCTTAGCGATTAAACCCCAAGTATAAAGAAAAGGTTTGCAAGGAGTTGGATTAGATGCTAGACGTTGCAATCATTTTTCACATGGAGAAATCTGATTGGATTAGTGTCATGCTGGTGTAACCAAAGAAAATAGGTGACATTCGAATCTATGTAGACCTACAGAGCCTTAATGTCGCTCGTGTGTATGATCCATTCCCTACTCCTTTCACTGATGAGATTTTTGAGAATGTTGGCAAACAAGAAGCCTATTCCTTCACATACGGATTTTCAGGATAACAACAGGTTCGAATTGTGGAGGAAGATCAAGCCAAAACCACATTTGTTGGGGTTCCTTTGCTTATACGATGATGCCTTTTGGGATGAATAATTCCCACGTAGTCTTTTCTTAGATACTGGTCACAACCTTTAAATAATTTATCCACAAGTTTGTTGAATTTTACTTGGACGAATGGACAATGTTTATTTTGTTAAAACATCACATGCAAGTTGTTCGCTTGATGTTGGATCGATGCTTCAAGATCTAGATTTTGTTGAATTTGAAGAAGTGAATATTTTTTTTTCCATTTGGGATGTTGTTGGGGCATGTGGTTTGCAAAGATGGATTTTTTGTTGACCAAGATAAAATTGTTGCCATACTAGATATGGTATCCCCTACTTCGGTTCACAAGCTGAGCACCACATTGGATCATACAGGATATTACCAGTTGTTTACTCAGAACTATGCAAAAATGGTTTCCCCTTTGGAGAAGTTGTTGTGCAAGGATAACAAGTACATATGAATGCAGGAATGTCAGGAAGCCATCAATACCCTAAATGAGAAACTAGTCACTACGCCAATTCGGGTATTCCTCGACTGGTCCAATCTATTTCATGTTTATGTAGATGCTTCGTCCATTGTGTTGGGAGCAGTTCTTGCACAACCGAGAGAAGGGAATATTGATCATCTAGTTTACTTTGTTGGTTGTAAATTGTCTGATGCAAAAAATAATTATACAACGAATGAGCATGAGGGTCTCGCCATGGTATATTCCTTGCAAAATTTTCAACATTATTTGTTGGGAACCCCATTTAAATTAGTCACTAACTATTTCACGCTTAAGTATTTGGTCAACACGCTAGTGTTTGGGGGGAGGATATCTCGTTGGTTACTTCTCTTTCAAGAATTCAATTTTGAGGTAGTTTTCAAAACGAGATAATATAATGTTGGACATGATCATCTATCAAGGATTGATCCCGGAGAAGCGAGTCAAATTCTAGTTGATGAAATCCCTTATGCACGACGTTTTTGCATGGAAGCAGTTCTCGATCAACTGGCCGAGATTGTTGAATTTTTCATGTCAAGACAGGCTCTGATGGGGTATACTCTGGTCCAACATCTTAAACAGGTGACCCATAGTGCTAATCATCAATTAATTGTTGGAGAACTATACAACCTGAGAGTTGATGGAATTCTCCGTGGATGTGCCTTAGAGCATGAACTTGACCCCATTTTGTTTGAAGCACATAAGGGAATTGGAGGAGGGAAAAATGTTGGTAAATCCACTACATGAAAGGTCTTACACATGGGGATTTGGTGGCCCTCGCTCTTCATCGATGCCAAGGAATATTGTAAATGCTATGAATTATGACAATGCATTGAAAAGTATTGTCAAAGAGATGAGCTACCCTTGTTTCCAGTTACAACATAGTGGTCGATTGATTTTGTGGTCTCTATCAGTTGTCCCACATTCCGGATGAGTGTGCTCTATTACATTACTCCACTGAGTACTTGAACATATGGGTTGAAGCCTTGTCAGTTAAGGATTGTCTTGCAAATTCAATGGCGTGGTTCATCTTTGAAAATATGATCACTAGGTTTGAGTAACTGAAGGTGTTGATGAGCGATCAAGGCTCGCACTTTCTGAACGATACCATTTGGGAACTCACTTTGGAGTTCATGATCATCCACTAGAAGAGAACTACCTACCATCCACAAGCTAATGGTATGGTTGAATTTTTCAATAAGATTTTAGAACATGCTTTAACCAAAGTTTATAATGCGCAGTGTGACGACTAGGATCAATGTATCCCCATGATTTTTTGGGCTTATGGAACAACCTACAAATGATTGATGAAGCACACCCCCTTCAGTTTTGTCTATGGAAAAGAATTAGTCATGTCACTCGAATTTATTGTTCCCATCCTATGCATTGCTCTAGCTACCCATATGACTGATGAATAGTCGCTTCAACAAATATTAGATGAACTCATAGAATTGGAAGATTATCAATTAATGGTGGGATTCAACCAAGGAGTCAAAAAGTAGATACTGAAGGCATGACACGATCACAACATCTACCAAAAAATTATGTAGTATGGTTCTCTAGTATTGTTATATGATAACAAATATTTACAACACATTGGTAAGCTCTGTATGCATTGGTTGGGTCCTTTCCACCTTTCCTACATCAACAAAGTAGGCATATCCAATTTGGACATGTTGCAGGGCCAACCTTGCAAGGGACTTGTTAATGGAAGGATATTGAAGGTGTATTATGGCCCACAGGGGTCACCTCTCATTTAGTAGGCTCTATCCCACCTGGAGTTAGAGTAAGGTAGGGATAGCGTAGGATGTAGAGGAGGTAGGAAGGTACTTAGTCGACATCAATAACATTTTAGGCAACACGGGACATTCTCTAGTCATAGAGGTGGACTATATTGATTGACAACTTTGCATATTCCCAAGATTTCCAATTTTGAGTGGAGTTATGACTCACGTACAAGGTAATCGATATGATAGGGGACTCACATGGGTCTAGGTTGACCTCTCTAGTGGTACACCTGAGTGAAAGGTTAAGAAATCCTTTTCAGCCATATCACACACATACCAGGTACAAAATTATTTATGACAACACATTCCAAAAGGAACATCGCCAGTATGGTAGATTGGAATCATTATCTACTTGCTCATGGGGTTCATTTGCACCCTTCGTTCTTCACTAGTCATCCACACCATTCGACCCCTTGTTTATTCTGGTATGATGTTCTGGCCATTATCCACTATATATGTATGCATCTCCGCCTACCCATCCATCAGAGAGATCCTCCACGCCCCATTCTCTCTCGCCCCGTCCCATTTCCCATCCACCAGTTCTCTTTTCATTTCCTACTATCCCTCGAATCTCCACTTATCTTATCGTTTCCCAGTCAAATTTCCCTTTCATGGATTAGTTTAGCAAAATTTCAGTGGAATGCAATTCTCAATCTGGCCAAGAATCCAAAGAACCCACAATCTAGTTCTTACAACGGTTGACCATTCAAATTAAACTACTAGATAGAGGTCCCAACCTGTTATTCACTATCAAGATATATCTTATTGTCACATAATTCCCTGAACCGTGCTTCAAATCTATGACAACATGCCAGTTGTCTGAGCCCGAAGTTGGTGTGCCTATTGCCATGGATAATCACCTTTGTTGAAATGATAGCCCAATGTTGTGGGTTACCCTCTCCACCAAGTTTGGTGGTCCATGCATTCCATCCCTTACTACTAGCTCAACAAGACAAGAAGATGACGGTGGTATCTACTGATGGAGATCTTCCTCGAGATCTACTTCTCATAGGTAAATGAGTAACTAGGCCAAGTTTTGGTTGTAGCACTTGGTTCAGTTAGGGGGTTATGTTCTGGATGGTCTACTTCAAAAATATCTGTCACTCACCACTCCCAAAACCCTTGAAGATAATGAGTTCAAGTGTCTGAAAGAATGAAACCCAAAACCATTGATTACATTGAGGACTACTTGACTCATTCCAAGCCCTGTGTTTGGCTGCAACTATGACATGGATAGATGATTTTCTCTTACTCAAACCCGGTTGCAACCATAGCTTGGTTTGATGCCTTGGTCATACGATGTTGATGATTTACTCTTACTCAATTCCCACGTCAGTCACTCCATCAGGAATTTGGCTCAAGGACTAGCCAAATAATAGTGGTGGGGGCCTATTGGCACCCAAAATTTTAGGTGAAGATTGTGTGCACGCAAAAATGAAGTTGTGTGTGCATTGCATTTTTTGTGCACACTCCAATAGTTGCGCAATGGATGATATGATGTGCACGTGCTAGTCCAAGTTTTTCTAATGCGCACCAGTCCAAGTTTTGTGATGCACACCTAAAATCAAGAAGATCCCACATGCACACCAGTATCAATAAACAATCCTTTGAGAAATATTCCCAAATGACTACTTCAAGTATCACTAGAGATCGTAGAGTAGTAAGGGGATGAGATGGAAAGGTATTTAATATTGCCAATACTCCAAAGAGGCTACATGGACTGCAAGCGGGCGATATAAGCGTGTGGGACTAGCAGTTAGTAGAGTGAGTGGAGAAAAACTGAAAGTGACGAAGCATTACAACAAAGAAGAAGATAAAAGGGAGTGAGGACAATAGAAAAAGAGTTACTCAATTGGCCAATCATTCAGCTAGTTGATCGCTCATGTTTTGAGAAGACTCCAACTATGTTTTGTAATGTATCTGGTTGTGAGTCTGGTTTTGTAATATCTGTAGATCTTGAGAGGAAGAGCATGGAGCTATGTAATGAAATACAGTGAGAATGTGTAAGAGCATGTTGCATTGATTCTGTCAATTGATGAGTTGTGTGATATATGTATGTGACTAGTTATGTGAATATAATAAAATACACAATGATTCTTGTTATATGATGTGTTGATCATGTGTCCAATGACTCTATGTGTGGTTGTTACATGTTGTTAGTTTTTCATCTTGGTGCAATGGAATGTATGAATGCCGACCTGAATGGACTCTTTTGTAATTAATCCTTCATCACCGACACAAGACTATATGGTCTCTGTGATTCTCATGGCGTCTTGGGTGAGACCTTCTTTAGTATTTTATTGAGGATTGATATGGTGACATCATGGGGGTTTTTTGGTAAAATCTAGAACAACCATGGGTCATCAACCCCCTAACATTCAGAAGGATGCACACAAGCGGTAAATCCAACACTCTATTTCATCCTCTTTGGAATGGTCCTGTAAAAAAGATGATATTCTGGGAGCTGGATATCTATAAATGGATTCAAATGGGGTCATCTTAGTAGATGTGTGGTAGGTGACATTATACCACTATTCTACTAAAGGAATCCACTTCACCCATTGAGATTGCTTATTTGAATATTATCAATATAAATAACCCTATAAACATTTGATAACTATTTACATTTGACCATTTGTTTGTGGATGATATGTTGAGCTCATAACTAGTGTTGTTCCACTCATCTTCCATAATTCTTTCCAACAATTTCTTGTGAATTTCGGATCTTTGTCACTTACTATTACTTTAGGAATTCTATGAATTTCCTTCATGATCACTTCTTCCACTTGACTTGTTGTATATGTACTTTGAATTCCAAAAAAAATGTGCAAATTTTGTGAGTTTATCCATGACCACAAAAATGGAATCCTTACCTTCTAATTTTGGTAAACCTATGATGAAATCCATTGACATATCTTCCCACCTTTGATTAGGTATGTCTAAAGGATAAATTAAACCTATATTTTTTATTCTTTCTCCTTTATTTCTTTGTCAAATTTGACATTCTTGTACAAATTTTTGAATTTATTTATTTATTCCTTCACAAAAATAATATTTTTTTATCCTTTGATATGTTTTAAGGAACCCTGAATGTCTTTTCATCGGAGATTCATCAGACTCCCTTAATATTTGTTGCTTCAACTTTGATTTAGGGCATAAAAATATTCTACCCGTGTACCAGAGAATATCTCTCTTTCATTCCCAATGTTCCATAGAGTTCATCCCTTCCTTAATACATTGTATTTTATGTCTCATACTATTGTCATGTGTCATTCATGGTGGGCTTCTTCTAACCACATTGGAATAGAAAATGTAATGAAATGCAAATGTGAGGCTTCTTCTATTCTAGAAAGGGCATCTACAACCACATTGTCCTTCCCCTTTTTGCAACTTATTTCAAAATCAAACCCCTTCATTTTTTATACCCATTTTTGTTGCTCTTCTGATGAAAATGTTTGCTCCAAAAAGTACTTTAGGATATCATGGTCTGTCTTGACTTTAAAATCCATCCCAATGAGATATTGTATCTCATTTTTTATTACATGTAAAATTGATTCCATTTCTTTTTCATATGTAGATTTCACCAATTCTTTTCCCTTTAACTGTTTACTTTCAAAAGCCAATGGTCTCCCTTCTTGTGTCAATACTGCCCCAATTCCTTGTCCAGATGCATCACATTCGACTATGAATATTTTTCCAAAATTAGGTGTTGTCAATACTAGTGTAGAAGACATGGCATATGTTAAGAGTGAGAATGTCAGGGTAGCCTCTTCATTCCATACAAATGAATTTTTATTCAAGATAGATGTGAGTGGTCCTGCAATGCATGCATAATTCTTAACAAAATTCCAATAATATCTTGTAAGACCCAAAAATCCTCTAAGAATATTTATGTTCTTAGGAGTAGGCCATTTTGTTATATCTTGGATCTTTTGAGTGTCCACCTTAACCCCTTCCCTTGAAATACAATGGAATAGAAAATGTAATGAAATACAAATTTGAGGCTTCTTTTATTCTAGAAAGGACATCTACAACCACATTGTCCTTTCCCATTTTGCAACTTATTTCAAAATCAAACCCCTTCATTTTTTATACCCATTTTTGTTTCTCTTCTGATGAAAATGTTTACTCCAAAAAGTACTTTAGGATATCATGGTCTACCTTGACTTTAAAATGCCTCCCAATGAGATATTGTCTTACATTTTTTATTACATGTAAAATTGATTCCATCTATTTTTAATATGTAGGCTTCACCAATTCTTTTCCCTTTAACTGTTTACTTTCAAATTCTAATGGTCTCCCTTCTTGTGTCAATACTACCCCAATTCCTTGTTCAAACGCATCACATTTGACTATGAATATTTTTCCAAAATTACGTGTTATCAATACTATTGTAGAAGACATGGCATATGTTAACAGTGAGAATGCCATGGTAGCCTCTTCATTCCATAAAAATGAATTTTTATTCAAGATAGATGTGAGTGGTCCTGCAATGCATGCAAAATTCTTAACAAATTTCCAATAATATCTTGTAAGATCCAAAAATCCTCTAAGAATATTTATGCTCTTAGGAGTAGGTCATTTTTTTATATCTTAGATCTTTTCAGGGTCCGCCTTAACCCCTTCCCTTGAAAAAATATGACCCAAATATTCTACTTCTTGTTTCCCAAAATAACATTTGGATATTTTTACATACAATTTTTTATTCTTAAGAATTTGTAGGACTTGATCCACATGTTTAATATGTTCTTCCCATGATTTTCTATAGATAAGTATATCATCAAAGAAAACCAACACAGACTTTCTAATATAGGTTCGAAATTTTTTTCGTAAGGTTTTGAAAATTCGAAGGAGCATTGTTGGGTATGTGTTATATTCTTTGCACGAGTAGTTTCCTGCCTTGGGAAACATGTCACATATTTAGGTGGTTTTTCGGCACATGGTTTCTTTGCCGATGGTTTTCTATTTTCGGTTAAGGAATTAGGGTTTTGGACTAATCCAGGTCATTAGGTTAGGGTTTTGGATGTCATTGGCTCCTATATGTATATTGTATTGTAAACAATGTAACACAATAAATATATAGAATATGTTGGTTTTCCCAGTTTGGGTTTCCAGGGGAAAAATCTATGTGTAATGTTTGTATTTGCCATTGTATATTTTCTGTTCTTTTACTGAATATATGTTTGCAGTAGATATTGTACAAGGTTAAAATCTACATTTGGTATCAGAGCTTTGTTGGATTCAGGGGGATGCCTTTGTAGTCAAGGGTTTGGCTCGGGACTATCATAAGCCTTGTTACAGTGGGAGATCTATGGTATTGATTTTTTAGGTGGAAAGAAATGGCAAGCAATTCGAAGATGGAGATCGAGAAGTTTAATGGGAAAAGTTTTGAGATGTGGAAGATCAATATGGAAGATCTGTTGGTGGACATAGATCAGTGGATCACGGTAGATCCAGGTACTGCACCTACAAGAACTTCAACAAATGACTGGAAAAAGTTGGATCGGAAGGAAAAGAGCACAATCCCATTACGTCTCTCATATTCAGTATTACTGAATGTGTCCGAGGAAGCTACGACCAAGGATTTATGGGATAAGTTGGAGAAGTTGTATCAGTCTAAGTCCCTAGTAAATAAACTATTCCTGAGAAAGAATATGTATAACCTGAGGATGATATATGGAGGCTCGATGGCAGAGCATTTGAACGCCTTCAATATTGTGGTAAGTCAGTTAGTATCTGTTGAGATTAAAATTTCAGATGAAGATAAATGTATCAATTTATTGTTTTCTTTACCAGACTCCTGGGATGGTCCGGTTGTGGCCATAGGTAGTAATACAACTACCTTGAATTTTGAAGAAGTGGTTTCATCCCTTTTTTCAAAGGAGATGAGATGAAAGAATATGGAAGGATAGAGAACAAATGCATTATTTGCAAGATGACATTCCTAGGAAAGAAATAGATATAAGTTCTCAAGTGGGAGATCTAAGTATAAGGGTAGATATAAATCTCCCAGAAATTTAAGGGTATGTTGGAGATGTGGAAAAGAAGGGCACTACAAGAAGCAGTGTAGATCCAAACTTGAGAAAAAGAAGGGATCTGAAGAATCTCCTTCTACAGAAGAAAACAAGTCCAAGGAAGAAGGAGGGGATGTGTACTTGGCTTCTTCAAGCACACATGCAGATCATGAGGCATGGTTGGTTGACTTTGGTGCATCCTTTGATATGACTCCCCATAGGGAGTGGTTATGCGAATATGAAAGGAGTGATAGAGGTAATGTTTTCTTAGGTGATGATTCGACAACCAGAATCATAGGATGAAGAAGAGTGAAGTTGAGGCTCATAGATTGAAGGATTAGAACATTGCCTGGAGTCCTGCACATCCCAGGTTTTGCTAGAAATTTGATTTTTGTAAGAAAAATGGACGATGCAAGGGTAAAAACAATATTTGAAAAGGAAACCTACAAGATGGTTCGAGGAGCAATGGTGTTGTTGAAGGGAGTTCGGTTTGGAACTCTGTATAAGCTGCAAGGAATCACTATCAGTGATGGGTGTAATAGTTCCATTGTTCTTGATATTGGAGTTGAAGAAAAAAGAACTCCTACAGTGTCTGGAGAAAAGGTTATGATGTGGCATCAAAGACTGGGGCATATTGGAGAAAAGGGTCTTCGACTACTACACGGTAAAGGTATGGTTGAAGGTATGTCTAATTGCTCTTTGGATTTTGATTTATCTGAACATTGTCTATATGGGAAGAAGAATCGGGTAAGATTCCCCTCTGGTGAAACAAGGGCAGAAGGAATTTTACATCTAGTTCACAGTGATGTTTTTGGACCTGTGTCAGTCCCACCATTGGGAAAATATGTGTACTATGTCTCATTTATAGATGAATTCTCGAGGAAGACTTGGATATATTTCCTCAGGAAGAAATCTGAAGTCTTTGACAGGTTTAAAGAGTTTAAGGCTCTTGTTGAGAATCAAACATAGAAAAGAATTAAGGTGTTGAGGACAGATAATGGCGGAGAGTTCTGGGGGAATGAATTTGAAGAATTTTGTAAGAAGTGCAGTATAGCAAGGAAGACAACTACTCCATATATACCTTAGTAGAATGGAGTTACAGAAAGGATGAATAGGACGTTGATGGAAAAATCAAGGTGCATGCTCGGTGGTGTTGGGTTAGGGCAAGAATTTTGGGCAGAGGTAGTGGGTACTGCATGTTACCTAGTCAACAGATCACCCTCATCAATGTTGGATGACAAGACTCCACAAGAGGTATGAACTGGTAAGGAAATTTCTCTCACACATCTCAAGGTATTTGGTTGTGATGCATATGTTCATGCTCCAAAGTAAAACAGGAGTAAGCCATATAAGAAGGTCGAAAAGTGTATATTTACTAGATACAAAGATGGTCTCAAAGGTTATAAGATTTGGAACCTAGAAACTAAGAAGGTAGTGTATAGATGAGATGTCGTATTTAGAGAAATGAAGGATGTTGTTAAACAGGAATTCCTACCAAGTAAGGAAGAACCATAGAAAATAGAGTTTGATTTAAAGGATGATGAGTCAGACTCTACAGAAGAACAGGAATTAGAAGAAGAAGATCCTCATACTCCAATATTGAGGAGATCGGTTCGATAAAGAGGGCTACCGGAAAGGTATACTCCATCTAATTTCCAATCAAATTTTTCTTTGTCTATTACTGATGATGATCCTAGAAATGTCAGGGAGGCAGTGGATTCAAAGAATGCAAATCTCTGGAAAAGGGCCATGAACGAAGAAATGGAATCTTTGGATAAGAATGAGGCTTGGGATCTAGTGGAGTTGCCGACTGGAAGAAATCCCATTGGAAGAAAATGGGTATTTAAAAAGAAGATGATTGCAGAAGGAAAAGTGGAGAAATACAAAGTTCGATTAGTTGAAAATGTTTATTCCCAGGTTGAGGGAATTGATTTTGGTGAGATTTTTTCTCCTGTTGCCAATTTAACCTCTATAAGATTTATTTTATCTATTGTTGCTACATTTGATTTTGAAATAGAACAAATGGATGTGAAGACAACATTCCTACATGGGGATCTCGAAGAAGAAATCTATATGAAGAAACCAGAATGTTATGTTGTGAAGGGAAAGAAGGATCTAGCATGCGAGATGAAAAAGTCCCTGTATGGTTTAAAACAATCACCAAGGATGTGGTATCAAAAATTTGATACTTATATGTTGGGACTTGTCTTCACAAGAAGCAAAGAGGATCATTGTGTGTATTTTAAATTAAATGGTGATCATTTGATTTATTTGGTCTTGTATGTGAATGACATGTTGCTGATAGGAAACAACAAGGAGGTTATCCAGGATGTGAAAACTCAGTTGTACTCTAAATTTGACATGAAGGATCTCAGTTCTTAAAATTTCATTTTGAGCATGGAAATTAAAAGACATCAAAAAAGGAGGAAACTCTGGTTAAATTAAAGAAAATATGTTGAGACAATATTGCAGAGGTTCAATATGCAGGAATGTAAACCGGTCAACATTCTTATTCTTGTTGGTGTAAAGTTATTTGCGGATCAGTGTCCCAAGACACATGAAGAGGAGGAGGACGTGTCTCGTGTTCCATATGTGAGTGCAGTTGGCAGTTTGATGTATGCAATGGTCTGTACTAGACTGGACATTGCACATGCAATGGGAGTTTTGAGCAGGTATATGTCAAAACTAGGGAAGGAGCATTGGACAACAGTAAAAATGGTTTTCATATATTTGCATGCCACTGCTAGCTATGGATTGTGCTACGGAGGAAGACCGATATTGGATAGAGTGGTGTATATACATGTCCTTATGGATGCAGACTGGGCTAGAGATCTGGATCGTAGGAGATCTACAAGTGGGTATGTGTTTAACCTATTTGGAGTAGCAATAAGTTGGATGAGAAAAAGACAAGTTGTAGTGGAACTTTCAACTACATAAGTTGAATATGTGGCAACCAATCATGCAAGTAAGGAAGCAGTATGGTTACAAATATTGTGTTCAAGTATTGGGTTGGTACAACAAGCTGTAAGGATAGATTGTGACAGTCAGAGTGCAATTTTTCTAGTGAAGAACCTAGCTCATCATTTAAAGACAAAGCATATTGATATTCAATATCACTTTGTGAGAGACATGGTTGAAGAAACGAAAGTATTGTTGATGAAGGTTGACACTTTGAATATTGTTGCAGAATCATTAACAAAATTTGTGAACACTAAGAAGTTCTCTTGGTGTAGAGGATCCATAGCCATTGTTGCCCTGGATTGTTGACTATCTAACCCTGTAACCCCATGTATGCAAATAAAACAACAAGTGGGAGAATGTTGGGTAGGTGTTATATTCTTTGCACGAGTAGGGGGTTTGAGGGGGGGGTACTAGCCACCCCATTGGGGGATGCAGGGGGAGAATGCACATATTTAGGTGGTTTTTCGATACATGGTTTCTTTGCTGACGGTTTTCTATTTCCGGTTAAGGAATTAGGGTTTTGGACTAATCCAGGTCATTGGGTTAGGGTTTTGGATACCGCTGGCTCCTATATGTATATTGTATTGTAATCAATGTAACACAATGAATATATAGAATATGTTGGTTTTCTCGATTTGGATTTCCAAGGGAAAAATCTCTGTGTAATGTTTGTATTTTCCATTGTATCTTTTCTGTTATTTTACTGAATACATGTTTGTAGTAGATATTGTACAAGGTTAAAATCTACAAGCATTAGTCAACCCAAAAGGCATGACCAAGAACTCATAGTGCCCATCATGAGTTCTAAAAGATGTTTTGGGACTGTCATATATTTTGTTAATCTAATATGGTGGTATCCTGATTTAAGATCTAGCTTTGTAAAATAAGTCACTCCATGAAGCTCATCTAATAGCTCATCAATATTTGGAATAGGGAATTTATCCTTTAGGTTGATTTTGTTTAAGTCTCTATAATCAAGACATATCCTCCAAGAATGATCTTTTCTTCTCACCATCACTACTAGAGCTGAAAATTAACTCCTTCTTGGTTTAATAATACTCGAATATAACATGTCTTGTATTGTTTTCTCAATCTCCCCTTTTTGTCGATTAAGATATCTATAAGGTATTTTATTGGGAGGAGTACTTCTTAGTATAAGTTTCATTTGATGTTCATGATATCTAGATGGAGGTATACCTATAGGAATTTCTTGGAAAACACTATAGTTCTTTTCCAAGGTGCATCTTAATTCCTCTAAAATATTTTCATCATGTTCCTACTTAACTCCATAGAATAAAGTTTAGATATAACTCCCTTGCTACCCTTTTTTATGAGCTTTTCCATTCTATGAGAGATAATGACTTGATAAGGTATATATTTTAACCCTTTGACTTCATATTGAATTCTTTCCAATTCAAATCTCATGAATAATTCATTATGGTTTGTATAAATTGTACCTAATGTTCTCAACCATTGAATCCCTCGAACAACATCTACACCTCCAATTGGAATGGAACACATTGGGCTTTCCAAATTATATTCTCCCATACTTAGTTCAGTGTTGTGGAATTTTCCCACACAATCAATACTCCCTCCATTAGCAACCAAAACTTGAAAATTTTTCACTGGATATACAAAATAATCGAGGTTCTCTACTAATATTTTATCAATGAACTTATGGGTACTACCGAAGTCAATGAGCTCTATAACCTTTTTGTTATTAATGTAACCTAAAATATTCAAGGTTTGAGGTACTGACAAACTTACCAATGCATGAACATATATTTTGCACATGTCTGAATCATTGTTGTGCACAATTTCTGCCTCTATTTCTGTAATATTCCAGATATAAAAAGTATGCATAACAGAAATAAATAGCGAGAAATGGTAGATGAACAACAATATAACCAGAACAACACCACGATAATACCAAAATGATAGCAAAATAACACTAGAAATAACACTTTGATTACCGGGAGCAATCTTAACTTGCCTCTTCGAGGGGGAAACCTCCAACAGAGAAGAGATTTATTACAATAATATCCAAGACAAAAATTCTCATACCCTTGACTCCTATTTATAATAAATATGTCTATCAAAAGAACCATCTAGAGGAAGATCCTTCTAGAAGCGGAAGCTTCTATTAGGTCTTCTTACATTGGACTTATTCTTCCTTATTTCTAGGCCTTATTAATATTGACCTTTATTACATGGAAATATATTATTCTACCTACATGAGGGGTTAGGTCCCTAACATGTCCTCCCCCTTAAAACCAGCCTTTTCCTCAAGGCTTGAGATGAGGAAATTGTTGCAGAATGGTAGTTGGTTCCCAAGTGGCATCTGCTAGAGTTATATCTTTCCACTGGACTAACACTTCCTTGATGGCTCGTTGACGCAGTCGACGCTCACACTAGTCCAAAATTGCTTGTGGTTGTAGCCAAGTGGAGCCTTCTTCATCCAACTCAGGAAGGTTGGTTTGACTTTGACACTTAATTCCAACCTCCTTCTTTAAGCAGGAAACATGAAAAACAGGATGGAGCTTAGAATTACTGGGCAAAGATAACTGATAGGCCACATGTCCCACATGCTTGAGAATGGTATAAGGACCATAAAATTTGGGCTCCAGTTTCTAACAATGGTCAGCCTTGAGGGAAGTTTTCTTTTAAGGTTGCAGTCAAAGAAACACATGATCCCCTTCTGTAAATTGACGTTCATAGAGACCTTGAGCTGTTTTTTGTTTCATGCGATTCTGGGCCATGGCCAAATTCTCTTTGAGGGTACAAAGAATAGCCTCTCGAACTATAAGAGTTTGGTCAACTGCCTGGACCTTCAAGACACTTGGAAAATATGAGAGGACTGAAGGTGTATTTTGTCCATATACCACTTCAAAAGGAGTCATGTGCATAGCTGTATGGTACAAAGTGTTGTACCACCATTCAGCTAGTGGTAACCATTGAGCCCATTGATTCTTCCTTTCCGATGAAAAATACCTCAAATATGTTTCCAAACATTTGTTGACAACTTCAGTTTGACCATCAGTCTAGGGATGATAATTTGTGTTGAGATGGAATTGGGTGCCTTGTAGCTTGAACAGTTCTTGCCAAAAATTGTTGGTGAAAGTTGGGTCGCGATTAGAAGCAATAGAATGTGGCATGCCATGAATCTTGAATACCTAATCCATGAAAATTTGAACCACAATAGATGTTGTAAATGGGTGTTGAAGAGCACATAAATGAGCATACTTGGAAAGACGATCAACTACCACCATTATGATTGATTTATTGTCCGATTTAGGTAATCCTACAATAAAATCCATAAAGATATCCCGCCAAATAGCAGGTGGAATCAGAAGTGGTTGTAGTGTGCCAGGAGATTTGATAGTTTCACCCTTGTTGTGTTGACACATATCACATTCAACCACAAAATTATGAATGTCCTATTTCATACCCTCCCAAAAAAAGAATGTTTGGCCCGGTCATAGGTTTTGGTAAACCTGAAGTGCCCAGTTGTGGGTGTCGCATGAAGTTCAGAAAGTATCGTGGATTTAAGTTTTGACTATTTACTTAAATACAAACGGCCTTTGTATTGAATCTCATCATTGAGCCAAGATTACCCTGGGGAAACTGGAGAATTGGACTGCAATTGTTGTATCAGATGCGAACTTTTGGGATTGTGTAGCCATTCCTAGCGAACATCTTGGAGCCAATCTGATACAATGAAAGAGAGAGAAAAAAGAGACCCTTCATCTTCATATTTTCTGGAAAGTGCATCAACAACCACATTATCTTTTCCTTTTTTGTAAATGATCTCATAATCATATCCAAAGAGATTAGTCACCCATTTTTGTTGCTCAGGAGAGGAAAGGCGTTGTTCCATAAAATACTTGAGGCTTTGATGATCTATCTTAATTTGGAAGTGTTTCCCCAATAGATAAGGTTGCCAAAGATCCACAACATGCAGAATAGCCATAATTTCCTTTTCATAGATTGATTTGCCCAAATTTCTCTTTGACAATTTTTTGCTGGTAAAGGCCAAAGGCCGACCCTCTTGCATAAGGACATCACCAATTCCTTTCCCGGAAGCATCACATTCCAGGACAAAGGTCTTTGTGAAATCAGGAAGGGCCAGGACTAGAGTGGTGCACATGGCCATCTTCAAGGTTTGAAAATCCTGAGCAGTTGTTCAAGTCCAAGTGAAAGAATTATTTTTAAGGAGTGCAGTGAGAGGTGCCACAATCTTTCCATAATTCTTTAAAAACTTGGGATAATAACCTGTTAAACCTAGAAATCCCCGCAAGCTTTTGGGATTCTTTGAGTGAGGAAAATCTTGCATAGCTTCAATATTTTTAGGATCCACCCTGACATCGTCCTTGCCAATGAGATTACCCAAGTACTCTACTTTTGAGGCGCCAAAAGCACATTTAGATTGTTTGAGGAAAACTTGGTGATGAGAGAGTAGATGGAGAACTCGATCCACATGAGAAAGATGGTTTGTCCAATTTTTTTTGTAGATGAGGATATCATCAAAGAAAACTAACAAAAAATGACGAAGAAAAGGGAGGAAGACATGATTCATGAGGCTTTGGAAAGTGGAGGGAGCATTACACAAGTCAAAGGGCATGACAAAAAACTCATAGTGGCCCTCATGAGTTCTAAAGGTAGTCTTAGGAATTTCTTCCTCTTTCATACATATCTGGTGGTAGCCCGAACGAAGATCAAGTTTAGTGAAGAACTGGGTTCCACTCAATTCATCCAAGAGGTCATCAATGATAGGAATGGGAATTTTGTCTTTAATAGTGAGTTTTTCGAGGGCACAGAATTGAGGACACATGCACCAAGAACCTTCTTTGTTAAGGACCATGACCATAGGAGAAGAGTAGGGGCTCGTGCTAGGGAAGATAATACATGCGTTAAGAAGTTCTTGAACCATTTTCTCAATTTTTTTTTTTTGGGAAAAGGGGTGACGATAGGGACGGATATTGGGAGGAAGGCTTCCTGGGACAAGGGGAATGGAATGATCATGAACACCACGAGAAGAAGGGAGTCCCTGGGGAGTGGAAAAAACCACTTGATGTTTAGAGAGGATGGATTGGAGGTCCTGTAGCTCAGAGGGTGTCTCAGTGGCTTGTATGGCATTGATTTGGGAAATAATGCAAGAATGACCTTTTTTGAGAAGATTTTCCATGCGTTAGGAACTAATGATCTCCGGGGAACTGGCGATGATGCCTTAGAACTTATATTGTTGGCCCTCCTAGTCGAATTGCATGGTTAAGTCCTTAAAATCCATGAGAATGGGACCCAAAGTCCTTATCTATTCTGCACCCAAAACAATGCCACAACCGCCCATGTCGATAGAAAACATATGATATTTCAGATGGTAGTCACCAATTTGGAGACACACATTTTCACAACACCCTCCACATTTCATGGACCCACCATTGGCAATGATGAGTTGGAAATTATTGACTGCATGGATATAGCAATTAGTTTCTTGGGAAATGCAACGATGAATAAAACTATGGGTGCTTCCAATATCAACAAGAATGATGACCTTCCTATGCTTGATGTAACCTAGTTTGAGGGTTTGGGGAGGAGAGAATCTAGTGAGAGAATTTAGGGAAATGATCGGTTCGACTTCAGAAGGGTCTGAGGGAGGGGTTATGTCAGTGGGTTCAGGTGACACAGACACAAGGGGATCCTCAACATCCTCTTCTGAAACATTCTCTGAGATGGACATAAAAATATATTGTTCCTTACACTTGTGTCCCAGAAAATATTTGTCATCACAATTATAACAAAGGCCTTTGAGTTGGCATTCATCCATTTTGACCCTAGTCAATTTCTGGATCTTTAGTGGAGTAGAAGGAGGAGTGGGAGTTACTGGTTTAGTGCAAGGAATAAAGGAGGGTTTGTGGTTTTGAGAAGAGACAACTTGTTGTGCTTCCTTAACTCGTTTAGTAGCATCCACCCAACTCTGAGGTCGAGCCATGAGGACATGAGCATGAATCTCATCCTTGAGGCCACTGATAAAACATTCTAAAAAAAAAGCATCAAACATGCCCTTTGTACGAAAATCCATTCGCACAAAAGCAATTATAAAGTATTCCATTGTGCCATATTGTTTCAAATTTTTCAAATGGCCGAAATGGTTGGTTTCATTTTCAAAGCATTCATAAAGCTCTAGCACAAAGTGTGTTCAAGCCACATACCCTTGGCGTGCATTTTTTCTCCATTGCCACCATTTCCAATGTTCTTGATCTAGATGGAGAACACCGTACCAGAGTTTGGCCAACTAATCCGTAATGTCATACAAAGAGAAATAATTTTCCATTTGAGTTACCCAGCCAGCAGGATCCGATCGATCAAATTTGGTCACATCCACATGCAAAAGGCGTAGGTCATGCTAAAAGTGATGGGGCTGAAAATTCTAGGAATGAGAGGAAGTTTCACCTTTGGTATGCAAAGGTGGGTCAGATAAGGGAAGATCTGCAGGGATATGCAACTTGGCGCAGATCGTCGTAGAGACAGATTCAAGCTGGGTATTAATGTCTTGTTTGAGCTCTTGTTCGACTTCCTCAATTGAGGTAGCGACTAAAGCCACGATGGAGGAATGTATTTTTTGATTGATGAAGAGAATGTTGGCGCTAGTCGCCCATCACCTCTGACTTTTGCCTCCTCATCAAATCGATAAAACTGTCATTAGTTGGCCCCATCTTTTCCTATGCATCCATGAAGTTTTACAATGAATGCAAAAAAATCTCCAATCTTTGTTTACTCTCTTGAGGGAGATCTAAGCTCCTAAAATCATTTTCCAACCTACTTTTAACACCGGAGCATCGCTCAAGGGTCATTGCTTCAATAATCCCTTCCCAAGGAAGCTCATCATCATCATCTGAAGGATAGGTGGACGGAGGCGTGTAATCTTTTGTTTCTTGATAACACAGCCTCCTAAATCCACCTTCACCCTCTTCACCAATATTAGAATCTTTATGACACCCACTCTCTCTTTCATTGTCTTCTCTCGCATTAAACGCATTGTCTACACACATTTGAAAGTAATTACAACATTTAACTTGACATAATTTAACACGCTCTCTTTTATTGTATTCATGCATTATTAATATTTTATCAATGTAAATATTTTATTAATGTCATGTAAGTATTATTGTATTTTTTGAAACTTTAATATTTTATTAATGTATATATGTTTTATTAAACTATTAATAATTAACTAATTTTAATATTTTAGTAATCTATTAATTTATAAAATATTAATTTATACATTTATTAATAAATTCCACTCTTAAGATATTTATTAAATTACAGGTTACATTATACATTAATATATTGATACTTTATTTATGCATTGCATTAAGGTATTAATTAATTAATACATTAATGTATTTATACATTATTTTTTTTATTTTTATTTTTTTAATGTCTGATTTTGGTAATGTCTTTATTGTGTTATTACTTTCTTCTTCTTATTATTATTTTGTTTGTTAGTTTGTCCGTGACATGTGGGACTAACCTGTGGCTAAGAAATCGTGACTCAGGGGCATCTAAGCCGTCAAAATCACCTGGGGATCGCACTCGGCCTGAGCCACACCAACCCTTAACATGGCTGGATTTTTTGTCCCCGCAGGTTTCGAAGCAGTGACTTAACATCACAGAGCGTCTTAACAGCACACTCCATCAC
>JASDQU011403611.1:88949-99206 GCA_032191745.1 Picea mariana
GAAAGTTTCCCACCAATCTTTGACATGGGGAACGGCTTTGAGGAGCGCAAAAGTAATCTTTTCTCTATTCGAAAAGTTATGGATAGAGAAATACCCTTCTAGTAGATTCAACCACTTTTCTACAACATCTGCGTCTATCTAACCTTCAAATATAGGAATATCAAAGTTTATTTGTACCTTGAAGGGGGTGGTGCCTCTGCTCAAAGAAGATGTGTCGCCTGTTGGTATTTGCCGAAGGATTTGTGCGAAATTATCCATCATCTCGTTCCTCTGTTGCATGAGGGATTCCTCAATCAACAGTTTGAAAGCATCTCCTATCCCGTCATCTTTCTTTTCTCCTTCCATGAGAGGCCGCTTGGGTGTGCGAGAGCTTTTGTCCTCAAGAGAAACAAGCTCGAGACCCAAATCTTTATACTCCGACCTCGTTGGGGACATGCATTAAGATGACAAGGAGCAGACCGCTCTGATACCACTGATCCGGATTTTATGAGAAGAACGAAATGACTACAGATTATTACCAGATCCTTAACACAAAATAACAGAGATACAGTAAAATTGGTTTTCTATTCAATAAGGAAATAAGCTGAAACTGTAAAATGCAGCGGAAAACAAGCTTGTTGGAATGGTGGCGGCTTATCTCTGAGAAGAGATGTGACAGATGCGCGCATTCGAAAGAAGATGATTACAATGAGGTGCTCAAGGCATTTTTACAATAAACAGAAGTTTCAAAAACCCTAAACACCCAAAAACCTAACCCTAGGAGATGAAGTGTCAAAAGTCATGTGGGCCCCATTTGGGTAAGTCAGTACATCAACTTCCTGGGGTCGTAACTTTTGCTTACGATCTCTGTTTTAGGCATATGATAGCCCATTGGAAATATATATCCGAGGACTACAACATTTGCAAAAAAAATTATGATGAAATTTTTTGATTGCAACATACCCCAAAAAACATCGTTTAAGGCCTCAAAACGACTCTGAAAGTTCAGGACCCGAAAAACTGCTCAAAATAGTAAATTATCAAAATTGCTAGAAAGTTATTTTGAGCCAGTTGGAAAAGGTGGGTGGCCATCGATATCCACCTGGATCAAAGGTTGCAGTCAAATAAACACATGATCCCCTTCTGTAAATTGACATTCAGAGAGACCTTGAGTTGTTTGTTGTTTCATGCGATTCTGGGCCATGGCGAAATTCTCTTTGAGGGTATGAAGAATAGCCTCTCGAACTATAAGATTTTGTTCAACCGCCTGGACCTTCGAGACACATGGAAAATATGAGATGACTGAAGGTGGATTTTTTCCATATACCGCTTCAAAAGGAATCATGCGCATAGTTGTATGGTACAAAGTGTTGTACCACCATTCAGCTAGTGGTAACCATTGAGCCCACTAATTCTTCCTTTTCGATGAAAAACACCTCAAATATGTTTCCAAACATTTGTTGACAACTTCAGCTTGACCATCAGTCTAGGGATGATAAGTTGTGTTGAGATGCAATTAGGTGCCTTGTAGCTTGAATAGTTCTTGCCAAAAATTGCTAGTGAAAGTTGGGTCACAATCAGAAGTAATAGAATGTGGCATGCCATGAATCTTGAATACCTAATCCATGAAAATTTAAGCCACAGTAGATGTTGTAAATGGGTGTTGAAGAGCACAAAAATGAGCATACTTGGAAAGACGATCAACTACCACCATGATGACTGATTTACTACCTAATTTAGGTAATCCTACAATAAAATCCATAGAGATATCCCGCCAAATAGTAGGTGGAATCGGAAGCAGTTGTAGTGTGCCAGGAGATTTGATAGTTTCACCATTGTTGCATTGACACATATCACATTCAACCACAAAATTACAAATGTATTGTTTCATACCCTCCCAAAAAAAGAACATTTGACCCGGTCATAGGTTTTGGTAAACCCGAAGTGCCCAGTTGTGGGTGTAGCATGAAGCTCAGAAAGTACCGTGGATTTAAGTTTTGACTATTTACTTAAATACAAATTGCCTTTGTATTGAAGCTCATCATTGAGCCAAGATTACCCTGGGGAAAGTGGAGAATTGGACTACAATTGTTGTATCAGATGCAAACTTTTTGGATTGTGTAGCCATTCCTAGCGAACATCTTGGAGCCAATCTGGTACAATGAAAGAGAGAGAAAAAAGAGACCCTTCATCTTCATATTTTCTGGAAAGTGCATCAACAACCACATTGTCTTTTCCTTTTTTGTAAATGATCTCATAATCATATCCAAAGAGATTAGTCACCCATTTTTGTTGCTCGGGAGAGGAAAAGCATTGTTCCATAAAATACTTGAGGCTTTGATGATCTGTCTTAATTTGGAAGTGTTTCCCCAATAGATAAGGTCGCCAAAGATCCGCGACACGCAGAATAGCCAACATTTCCTTTTCATAGATTGATTTTCCCAAATTTCTCTCGGACAATTGTTTGTTGGCAAAGGCCAAAGGTCGACCCTCTTGCATAAGGACAGCGCCAATTCCTTTCCTGAAAGCATCACATTCCAGGACAAAGGTCTTTGTGAAATCAGGAAGGGCCAGGACTGGAGTGGTGCACATGGCCATCTTAAAGGTTTGAAAATCCTGAGCAATTGTTGGAGTCCAAGTGAAAGAATTATTTTTAAGGAGTGCAGTGAGAGGTGCCACAATCTTTCCATAATTCTTAAAAAACTTGCGATAATAACTTGTTAAACCTAGAAATCCCCGCAAACTTTTGAGAGTCTTTAAGTGAGGAAAATCTTGCATAGCTTCAATATTTTTAGGATACACCCTGACGTTGTCCTTGCCAACGAGATTACCCAAGTACTCTACTTCTGAGGTGCCAAAAGCACATTTAGATTGTTTGAGGAAAACTTGATGCTGAGAGAGTAGATGGAGAACTCGATCCACATGAGCAAGATGGTTTGTCCAGGTTTAGCTGTAGATGAGGATATCATCAAAAAAAAATAACACAAAATGACAGAGAAAAGGGCGGAAGACATGATTCATGAGGCTTGGGAAAGTGGAGGGAGCATTACACAAGCCAAAGGGCATGAAAAAAAACTCATAGTGGCCCTCATGAGTTCTATAGGTAGTCTTAGGAATTTCTTCCTCTTTCATACGTATATGGTGGTATCCCAAACAAAGATCAAGTTTAGTGAAGAACTGGGTTCCACTCAATTCATCCAGGAGGTCATCAATGGAAAGAATGAGAATTTTGTCTTTAATGGTGAGTTTGTCGAGGGCGCAGAATTCAGGACACATGCACCAAGAACCGTCTTTGTTAAGGACCATGACCATAGGAGAAGAGTAGGGGCTCGTGCTAGGGAGGATAACACCTACGTTGAGAAGTTCTTGAACCATTTTCTCAATTTCATTTATTTGGGAAAATGGGTGACGATAGGGATGGATATTGGGAGGAAGGATTCCTAGGACAAGGGGAATGGAATGATCATGAACACCACGGGAAGGAGGCAGTCCCTAGGGAGTGGAAAAAAACACTTGATGTTTAGAGAGGATGGATTAGAGGTCCTACAGCACAGAGGGTGTCTCAGTGGCTTGTATGGCATGGAGTTGGGAAATAATGCAAGAATGACCTTTTTTTAGCATATTTTCCATGTGTTGGGAACTAATGATCTCCGGGGAACTGACGATGATGCCTTGAAACTTATATTGTTGGCCCTCCTGGTCGAATTGCATGGTTAAGTCCTTAAAATCCATGAGAATGGGACCCAAAGCCCTTAGCTATTACGCACCCAACACAATGTCACAACCGCCCATTTCGATAGAAAACATATGATATTTCAGATGGTAGTCACCAATTTGGAGACACGCATTTTCACAATGCCCTCCACATTTCATGGACCCACCATTGACAATCATGGTTTGGAAATTATTGACTTCACGGATATAGCAATTAGTTTCTTGGGAAATGTAGTGATGAATAAAACTATGGGTGATTCCACTATCAACAAGAATGATTACCTTCCTATGCTTGATGTAACCTAGCTTGAGGGTTTGGGGAGCAGAGAAGCCAGTGAGAGAATTTAGGGAAATGACCAGTTTGACTTCAGGAGGGTTTGAGGGCGGGGTTATGTCAGTGGGTTCAGGTGACATAGACACAAGGGGATCCTCAACATCCTCCTCTGAAACATTCTCTGAGATGGACATAAAAAGATATTGTTCCTTACACTTGTGTCCCAGAAAATATTTTTCATCACAATTATATTAAAGGCCTTTGAGTTGGCATTCAACCATTTCGGCCCTAGTCAATTTATGGATCTTTAGTGGAGTAGAAGGAGGAGTGGGAGTTACTAGTTTAGTGCAAGGAATAAAGGAGGGTTTGTGGTTTTGAGAAGAGACAACCTATTGTGCTTCCTTAACTCGTTTAGTAGCATCCACCCAACTCTGAGGTCGAGCCATGAGGACATGAGCACGAATCTCATCCTTGAGGCCACTAATAAAACATTCTCGAAAAAAAGCTTCAGACATGCCCTCTGTACGAAAATCCAGTCACTCAAAAGCAATTATAAAGTCTTCCATTGTGCCATATTGTTTCAAATTTTTCAAATGGTCGAAATGGTTGGTGTCATTTTCAAATCGTTCATAAAGCTCTCGCACAAAGTGTGTCCAAGCCACATACCCTTGGTGGGCATTTTTTCTCCATTGCCTCCATTGCCAATGTTCTTGATCTAAATGGAGAACACCATACTGGAGTTTGGCCAACTAATTCATAATGTCATATAAAGAGAAATAATTTTCCATTTGAGTTACCCAGCCAGCGGGATCCGATCGATCAAATTTGGTCACATCCACACGCGAAAGGCGTAGGTCATGCTAAAAGTGATGGGGCTGAAAATTCTGGGAATGAGAGGAAGTTTCACCTTCTGTATGCAAAGGTGGGTCAGATAAGGGAAGATCTGCAGGGATATGCAACTTGGCGCAGATCGTTGTAGTGGCAAATTCAAGCTGGGTAGTAATGTCTTGTTTGAGCTCTTGTTCAACTTCCTCGATTGAGGTAGAAACTAAAGCCGTGATGGAGGAATGTTGGCACTAAGTTGTCGCACTTCTTGTTGGGTTTCTATGAAATTAGAGTGCAAGGTATTGAAGCGAGCTTCCAAGTCTTGGCTACGGGTATGGGCCCTAATGACGAGGGAACATGAAAAGGGGCGGGTGGGACCACATAGAAAATGGGTTATGGATGAAGTGTATCACAACGATCAGGGCGATGAGTTGAATCCAATGGGATAAATCTCAAATAAGGGTGTTGGGTCCACAAAAAAAATTTGCTGAAAAATGATAGGTATGACTACGATCAGGGCGAAGAGAGAAAACCAATGGAATAGGTATCAAATAATGGTGCCAACAGGATCCAGACTTTTTTTTTTTTCACTCCCGCGGAGTTATACTCTGATCTGAAGAATACTGCAGTGAATAAATGTCCAAATACTTAACAAGAAGAAATGTGTAGTAATTTCGCAACTCAAATGTAGGAGACACGGTTGCGCCATAATAGATCTTGTTCATTCTGTTTTTGTTTCTGCCCCAAGGGTTAGGTATTCAAGGGTTCTACAGAAAAGGGTTTTCCCTATACTATAGCTCTCTGATATACGTGTGGGATCCAATAGTAGTACTCGGCCCAATATCTTAGGGAACCAACTAAGGAGGCTAGACTTTACCCTTAGTCGTACTACCCGACTACCCAAGTACTAGAGATTATCTTCTTGAGTGTTGTTCTCAGTGGCACTATAATAGTTAGGCGGCCGATCAGTTTATCTACGAAGGGCTTCAGGAGATCTAGGTCGATCTGTATACAGGTGTTGTCTGATGCGCTACCACTCGAAGGGGTACCAACAGGGGTTACAAGGGTGGCCAACAGATGTGTGCTTAAGTACCACTTGTGTTTCTTGCATGTATGAATCCCCGACCACGGGTTTATGCACGTAATGACATATCTATGTATCTTAAAGATGTTAGAATACGTCTCTACCCTGAAAAAATTTAACCCACAATTTTCTATCGAGGAAGGTGCTCTGATACCACTTGTAATATTCCATATATAAAAAGTATGCAGAATAGAAATAAATAGCGAGAAATGGTATATGAACAACAATACAATCATAACAACACCATGATAATACCAAAATGATAACAAAATAACACCAGAAATAGCACTTTGATTAACGATAGCAATCTTCACTTGCCTCTTCGAGAGGGGCAACCTCCAGCAGAGCACAACTCTATTACAATAATATCCAAGACAAAATTTCTCATACCCTTGACTCCTATTTATACTAAATATGTCTATCAAAAGAACCATCTAGAGGAATATCCTTTTAGAAGCGGAAGCTTCTATTAGGTCTTCTTACATTGGACTTATTCTTCCTTATTGCTAGGACTTATTAATATTGACCTTTATTACATGGAAATATATTATTCTACCTACATGAGGGGTTAGGTCCCTAACAATTTCCTGCTCTTTTAAGTTGACAAGTTCTTCCTCGTTTATTTGTGTAGATACCTCCACTTCATCTTCATCATTATTTTCCAAGGTGAATAATTTTGTTTCTTGAACCCTTTTGACCATTTGTTTTAAAACCAAAGCATATGTCACCTGAGTAACCTCAAAATTTAGTTGTCCAAAGCATCCCAAGAAAAATTTTATAGAGAAAATACCAAGATGATTTGCATGAAGAAGAAAAACCCTAGGATCAATGTTGTGATTCCAAATGTTATGAACCAAGCTCCTTGAAAATGATTAAAAGTCAATGAATACAATCCACTTCGAGGGGGAAACTTCATTTTACAAAATATTCAATTCAAAAGACAAGATGAGATGCATATACAAATGATTCTCCTTTATTATAACTAGGAGATAAAGTGAGCATGATGTAACATACCACTAAGACAACCTAATCCTAACTAATAAATGAGTGTTAAGGCCTTAACATGTTCTAATAGAGTTCCACAAACAATAAGCAAATAAATACAAAATAGGTCATAATGTAGTTTAGTTTCCAGTCAAAATGGGGCATTACATTGCTTCTAAATCATTCCATTCTTGTGCATATTTATCCCACGATGGATTTCAAAGGAAAAATCCCTATTTAAATAAGGTTTTTCACTTCAATCATATGACCTATATTCTTATGGGTTCACATTACAAATATTTTGATTCTCAGTGCTTCACATTATAAATCTTTTGATGGTCATATGTATGTGGATTTAATAAGGGCCAAACATTGTGAGGGTAAGCTAGGTGGGTAAAATAAAGGTAGAAACATTCTTAACTATACAATCTAGCTTGAGCATGTCACAATCAGGTGATGCTTCAAATTCAACATTGTTCCATATGAAAATTTAGATTCTTTTATTTTCAATTGTTAGTAACCATTTGGGAAATACTAAATTTCAATGTCGTTCATGTCTAGTTATGTGTTTATATATGTAGATTTAGCTACCTATCATAACCCACAAGGGATTCACTAAGTGAACCTATGATATATCAAGTTCATTCATGGGATATTAAAGAATACCCCTAATTTCACTAAATATTGAAAATACCCCTTCAAATTCTTTTATTGAACCCCCCTCCCAATACAGCTATCCAATCTAAAAGCCCCCTATTTTTACTAGATGTCTAGGTATCTATTTTTATCATGGCATTTTTAATACATAGACAGAAAAAAACTCTTATAAGATCATAAACCACAAAAATAACAAAAAAAAATCAAACAAGTACACTAACATCCCAACATAGGGATATGCCACTATAGTAAGATAGCCTTGGGTTCAAGGGCTTGGTGTTATTCTACTTTCACCCCTCTCTTCAGTTTAATACATGTTCATGCATTTCCTAATGAAATAGTTTTATGTATCTAGATATCTATTCATAGACCTAGAAAGATGAGCTACCTCAAGTTGTAACTCTTTGCGCCTTAGATATCTAATCTCTTGGACATTTTAAGAAAAATATGTTTATCTATCAAGTTTGTCTTTGCAGTAATATTTAGGTAATTGATCTAACCCATAACCCATTCTGGTTTTCTTATCTCATATTGGAAGACACTCTCATTAGGTCATATGCAAGAGATTGTGATCCCAATTCTCAATCTATCCTAGGGGAACTCTTACCATCCTTTAGGTAGAAATAATTCCTTTCTTCCTGGTACTGTATCATTGTATTATGTATTTTTTTATTTTACAATAAAGTTCAGATGAAACACAAGGAAATTATTTGCATTTGAGGGTTCAAACCCATCTTTCCAAATAGGAGACCTAAATGGCTAGATAAGGTCAATAACATTAAGGTAATAATAATCATCTTTCATATAATGAAAAGGGAAAGTATACACATCCCCATGAGGTTGTATAGAAGGATCATATATGTTGTGTGGTGATATTAGCTTCCTCATCGCTGTAAAACCTAAAAACCCAAATTCTCCCAACTGAAATCACCCACCCAAAAAGAGCCCCAAATAGTGAAAAATCAAGGATTTTAAGAGAGCCCCTTAAACTAGCGAACACCTCAATGGGATCAAGCTATGGGATTTTGTGAATGCATAGTGCCAACCTTCAACAAAGTGAACCATGTACAAAATTAGAGATCAACCCCTATATACATAAATAAATATAAAAATGGGGGTTATGATAATTGATACATATAGAGGTATGGAACATAGGGGATTTGGTTCTCAACATTAGTTTCCATACAAAGGATTTGGATGATCCCAACAGGGGGTGAATGTATGACCTCACTATCCATTTTTTCTTTAGAAAGAATGTTTCACAATTGTTGATTGTGCATTGATTTCTTACCCAACAAACCATTTCCTAATACCTATAACACCTCCACAATATCTATAAACTCCCCCTACCATGCACATCGCCCCCCATAATACATCTTAACCTAATTAAAAAATACCTCTATCCCCCTTAACATGTGACGATATATTGACTTGATTTTTCAGAATTTTAAAACCCATTTATGAATGAACCTGATAGGATATTCGCCAACAAGTAAAGCCCCTGTGTAATAACCCTTTTTACTCTAGAAATTTTTTAGCATTCTCTTTCAACCAAATGAATTAGAAAATCATAAAACTATAATTATAATATTTTTGAGATATTAAGTTATTAACAATAATGTTATTGTTGGCCAATTTAAAGTCCTTAAGTAACTAACATAGCATCATATTTGCAAGCGAGTAGCATTATTCCAATAATATAATGCTTACCCCACTATATTAACATAACATCATATTTCAAGTAAGCATCTTTATTCCGTTAATATTGAGGCCATTAAATTAGTTATTCATAAAACCATTCAATAAACCCTCATTCATAAACCCTAAATTATGAGTTATTCATGAACAATTAAAAACCATTTCTTCTAACTTTGAATTAAATAACCACCTACATTCATTTTAATATTCCCTTTCCCCACTCCCCGGATGGGGTGTTAGTGGCTTCCCCATGGAGATTGATGGGAACGGACACAATATGTCGCAGCACGGAGCCACGTGACGGGCCTGTGCTGCAGTTCCATGCTGTCCCGGGAGAGTAATGGCATTTATATTCGGCATAATGGTCGAGGTAAGGGGAATTTACGCCACCCTCTGCTCCCACACAGTTTGTATAATGGATCGGGTCGTCGTTTTTGGAATTACACCTTGTAAGCGGTCGGAAGGGCTCCTCCCTTCACGACGCAAACAACACCAGGCTTGCTCAGAGGCTATCTCCATCGTTTTTCTGCAACACTAGTCCAACCCTGTCCCGCCCTGCTCACCTGCACACATGAAAGAAAGGCTTAGAGGAAAGCCGAAGCGGGGCTCACCCTGGAAGCCCTGCAGACCCCTGGTCTCGCCTTCGGCCTCCCCGGCGACCTGTTCTTCCTCCCTCCCTCAAAGCATGTCCCCAACTGCCACCCCGCCACCTCTACAATCCTTACACCTTCGCTCTGCGATAACCCCGCCACCTCCGCAGTCTTCGCTTTTACACTCCATGGCTACTATCCCGCGAGGGTCGAATCCGACTCCACGTTCTCCTCAGGACCCCCGGATGCATTTCATAGCGACAATGTCCTTCCCCAGATCCTCGAGCACCTAGAGGAGTGCCCCAACGGATTTTGGAGAGTCCAAGCGAGCGTGTCTCCACCCTGTGAGCCATCTCGACAGTGAGAACTTCAAAGAACGATTGGGCATTCTGTATGATTTAGTCTTTGAGCTTAGAACGGAGATGGCGGACCTCAAGTGTAGTGTCCCCAAG
>JASDQU011403612.1:0-43111 GCA_032191745.1 Picea mariana
TTTCGAAGTAGCAGTGTAGGGATAAGTAACGAATCGACGAATGAAATCTTGTCAGAAGACCCATGGTCATTCACGACCATCAGATTGATGGAAGTAGTAAGAGGTTTACTCCTCCTGCCCTTTTTCCTCTATCTTCATGAATAGCGAGGAAATCGGGATTGTAGGTTCCCCAAGGTCCATGAGAACATTTGGACCGTCGATCCTTCCACACCTACGAAGTAGTCAAAGAATGCCCAAGGTGGGACAATCTGAGCCGTTGGATCTCATTCAAGAATCCCGTTGGCTGTTGGATTGGGTTAAGATGCTTAGAGTTTATTCTCTATAGTGCATTGAGGAAGGATGGATCTAGACCATTAGATCTTGGTCCAGTTACCCATCAGCCGTCGGATCGGTTCGGAGTTGTGCGAGGGTTACCATCGGGAGTCCAGCCATCGGCGCATCAAGATTCTCGAGGACAAGAAAATCGAGACACTTCAAGTCTCGAAACGTCGGGAAGATCTGAACCGCCCATTGAGGATGCACGTGGTAGAGATCGAGGTTACTATCGGGGGTCGGGATATTCGGCATCGGGAAATCAGAGTTCCCGAGGCCATGAGAATTGGGACATCACAAGTCTCGAAATCCTGGAGAAATCGGGACCGTCCATCGGAAGAGGACGCATGGCAGCAATCAGCGCCAACGGGGAAGGTCCCGAAAAGAGGTTGTTGATCAGCGTTTGTGTCATCGGGATATCGGGAATATTGATGACAATTTATTTATGCATTTTGGAAATGCGACGCTCGAAACCCCGATGAGTGGAAGCCAGCCGTTAGTATATTAGAGAAGTAGGAAGTGCCATTGTGGGGGCCAACTGTCATCATAGCGGGAAGACAGGATTCAAAGGATCGGGAATCCCGTGAGCCCATACATTTTGGCATTGAAAATCCTGTAGCCCCGACAAGGGATAAGGCTGCGGTCACGGGGATCGTGGTCATGTGATCTAGGAGCCTAGCCAGGAGAGCTAGCGCGTAAAGGACGCGTCGGGAATCAGAGAATCACAGATCCAAAGGGCATATATAGTTTGGCATTAGAAAACCCGAAACCTCGACGAAAAAAAACAATATAAGGCTGCGGTCTCGTGAGCACGATCATATGGACCAGGGCATAGCCAGGAGGGGCTAAGTCCGGAAGAGAGCTCATCAAAGATCGGAGAATCGAGGGCATAGGAACCCTCAACATTAGAAAGGAAAAAACCTCAAAAACTTGAAGTTGTCATCAGGAAAAGACCACGGTTAGGTGTAGAGAGCCGTATAGGCGAATGAAAGACCCATTGCTCAGGGTTGGCATGATGCTGACGCAAGCTTCAAGGAGTTCTCATTGTTGAGAACTAAAAAAAAAAGTTTGATCTAGGTAGTGGGTATGTTACAGGGGCGTACTCTAGCTGACTCACGGTCCCTGGAGAAGAATATTCTCCTATCTCAACTTATTTCAACTTTGGTTCTCTCAGCGAGCGTCTGGTGGTTGGCTTTCTTGAGGACATATTACCTACAACTATAACATATTTTAGGGATTGTGCAATAAAACCGGGTGCGCATATATAAATTATAACCAACGAATTGATAGACTTGGATACATACCTCTGAATCTTGTTAAACCTGGTTTTGATAATCAAAAGGGTTAGTACAGTCTTGAGTCACTCACTTTGTTCCTTCAGATGCTCTGGAATTCAACTTACGCGTAGAATGAATTTTTTCAAAACGGTTCTAGAGATTTAAACAGGGATGACCTTACCGTGTCACATCAACCATTCAATTCAGGTTATGAGTGAAATTTCAATAAATCTGCCTCCAGATATTCATAGATGTTTAAACTTGAATTCATTGTGGGTTGACGATGGAGGCACGGGTGGTAGTGTGGTCTATCGATGATTTCAAAATGTTGTTGTCTAATTGATACACGAGGTAGAAACTAATGCGGGATCGGGCATTAACTATTTCATTAAATTTCCAAAATCTGATCGTATCTTATGCCACAAACATCCCATCGTTCTGCTCTTTTAGTTGGTGGATTGGGGGTCAGGATTGTGCTATGAACATTTTCGTTGATATCCTCCTACAAAAGCTTCGACGCTGATTGATCTTTCCATACAGAGTTGACGTGGAAAAACTGACTAGGACCTAAGGAACCAAAATGACTGGGGATAAAACTAGACTGTACGACCCTCTTACGTGGTAAAGACACATGGCATTCGAGATCAGTGACTTCATTCGCTCATTTCAGTTAGAGTCGAGACTTTCTTTAAGACAAACATTTCTAATACCCAAACCTAACTTTTCGATGCCAGAAAGTGTCAAGGATCGACGATTGGCGATAAACCTACCCAAGTGATCTCGGATCGGCTCCCTCGAAAAAGTCTCGATTCCAAAAATTCATCGGGGATCGACGATCAGAGATAAATTTATCGTGGCTGAAATGATTTTTGTGATCTTTCTGGATTTCACTGATCTCAATAAAGTGCATCGGGCATCAACTATTGACGATTTCTTTACGTCCTTTGTTAACATCTGTATTTATCGTATTTTTCCGATGTCGAAGGGGATTGATTATCTCTCGAACCTTTATGCGAATAAATTATGTAAACCAAAACCACCTTCCGCCGATGCTGATGAGAATCGGTGCTCGACGACTGTTGTTTTTGTGTGGTTCCCTTACTTGAATTCTTTCCGACGTCGAACCTGAGCGCGCTAGGTACAATGTTTAGCAGTCGATTCTTAATTCAAGTGTTAAGGTCTATTAGACATGGGGTTTCACAAGTTCAAACAAAACTGACTAGGTGATAAGAGACATGAAAACAAACAAAGATAAACCATTTTCCAAAATGAAATTGATTCAGACAGTGAAGAAAACAAGTGTTACCCTAAAAAGTGACAAAATTTGATAAGGCTTTTAGGGTGTGTTGAGTGCTCAACATAATCCATAAGAAGAGAAAGGAATATTTATGAACAAATGTTATAGTCCAAAAATTCCACATCTATGCATCCAAGACATTGGCCAACCCTTTGCATAATTTGCCAAAAATATTGTTGAGTCTTCCTTCTTAAAAACTTTTTTTTTATAGTGTACATGCCCTGCTGCACTAATAGTCTGTGTACACACGCGTGCTACATGATAGTTATCCCACATACACACGCGTGCTTCATTCTAGTTAGCCCACATTTACCTCCAAAAGTTTCAAAAAATAGAAAATTGTGCAAAATTCGACGAATTTTATGGGATATGGAGGGTTTCCTAACCATTTTACCCCTTGCATCCCGTCCCCAAAATGAATATCCATATTTTTATCATATAAAAGAGGTCTTGGGGAGTCATTTAGAGACATGAGGAAGAGAATAAGAAAACTCTGCCACAATCCCGTCCCTTTCTTTGCCCAAGATTTGCATCTCATTCTAAGTTTTAGCCTCAACTTTCCCCTTTAGCCATTCCCCCTATGCAACCCTTCCTCCTTCCCTTGATGGTAAGTTGGATATGAGAAGCTAATGTGGGATTGATGCACTTAGAGCCACAATAAAGGATCCCAGGCTTTGTTCACAGAGAGGTCGCCAACAAAGGTTGTAACCTTTTTAATCTTGAATTTGAATAAAAGAGATTATCCTTGTCCCAAAACCCTATGTTTACATGTTCTTGTTAATTTGAGAATTTATAGCTATGTTTAGACTTTTAAAGTGATTATTAGAGATTGTATATGTTGTTGCATTGTATTCCTAACCCATTACAGGTCCGATTTGGGAGGAGATCTGTGATCTAGGAGGTGACAACAAGCGAAATAGGTCTACACCAACCGCAAGGATTGAAGGTGCACTCATTAAACCTCTCTTTCCTCTTTCTTTCATCACTTAGTTTAGATGGTTTTGGGGTAGATTAAAGGTAGATCAATATTCTAAGGGAGTTATCACTCTATCTATTCCTTAGACCCAGTTTAGGGGGAATTTCCCCATAGCATAATTGGCGACCTCGCTGGGGAGTCTCTCTAGGGTCTTATTGGGAGATATTGATTTGGTTTGATTTTTAGTTGTTTCTAACTATTCTGAGTCAAGTTGGGTCTCTGGTCACCTTACAGGTGCCTACCAGCTTCCCTTTCCCACTTTTTCTATCCAATTTTTTTTTTTTTTTGTAAATTTATAGAGGTGTACGTGCCCTGTTCTCTATACAACACACATACATACACATTCTACATTATATACAACCCGCGTAAATACGCAGGTTGTCCGTGCAAAAAACGCGTCTCTGTGGTTTTGGAAAAAAAATTCAAAACATTTTCCTTTTCCTACTGGAAACTTGTGGTTCCAAGGTCCTCCTAAGTTCAAGAAGATTTTGTTGTTTGGTGTTTAGACATTTTACAGGTTCATATTGTTTATGAAATAACAAAAAAAAATCATCCTGTCTCTCTGTGTTTCCAAGATTTTTTGGCTTATTTTTAGCTTGAATTTTAATAAAAATGAGTTGCATTTAAAAACAAAATCCCCCCTCATGGACTGGGGGGGCCATGAATCATGTATTTTGCAGTTTCTCTTAGCATCTTTTGTTAGTTTTGCTTTGATTGGAAGAAAACAAAAACATAGTTTTTTAGGTCTCTCTCTTTCTTTGCATTGCTTTGCATTGTTATTTGAAAAAATAAAAATAAATTAGCATAGGATTGTATTTTCTTCTCATCTTGAAAGCATTTCAAAAGAAAAATAATAAAAAAAATCCTTTCATTTTCTCTTTTGTTTTACCTGAAAGTTGCATTGTGCATTTTGCATGGAAAGGAGAAAACATTACATCTTTATGTTTGAAGGATTGTTCATGCTTTTTGCTTGAATCTCTTTTTCAATTGTAGAATCAATGTAAAGTATTCTTTGGCATTGTTCTAATAAGTTTCATTTTTGCAAGAGTCTCAAACAACATTTGTTTCACTTTCGTTCCTTGAGTAAGAAAATCCCTTAAAACGAATGCGCTAATCTAAAATATATCAGTAACACTTTTTCTAGGGTTCATTAATAGCTTAGGTTAGGGCCTTGGATTAGGTGTGGAGAGGTAAACTCTCCAAGGCCAACCAAAACTTGACTTAGGTGTTTGTGCTAGGGTGTGAACAATCCACATTATAATTACTCAATACAGGAAGCTCCTCTCACACAAGATTCAAACATAAGGTCGCATGGAGGACAATGATGAAGATATCCACTCATGATCCCAACAAAGAGTTTGGGAGAGTTTGTATTGCGGGTGAATCCTGTAGCGTTACTGGCTTGACTTGTTTCATACCTCTAAGACACTTGGATCCATCCAAGTTACTCTAAGAGTGATTCTGGCCCTATTGTGTTCATGCCTCAAGAGGATCTTCAGGCTTAGTTACCCTACCCATACATTCGCCTGGTTGTCAATTGTCCCCCCTGATTGTTGATTATAGGTTGGTGTCCTAATTTCCATCATATAGGTTGACACACAAGTGACTACGAGGGGTGTATCACGGTACCTGAGGGAGACTATGTATTTTCTAGGAGACACTTGAAAGGACCGTCGGTCGAAGGTTTGGGTAACTACTTCTCTTGGCCAGTCATATGCCTTTGTGAATGCTTTGGACAATCGTGCCTTCATCTCCCTGGGTTGGAAGCATTCAAAAGGGTAGTTTGTTTGGTTTTTATCTTTTTAGGATTTTCTTCTTAGTGGTGTTCTCTATGCTCCCTAGTTTTCCATAACGAGTTAGTCAGTCATTTCTTTGGGTCTCTGACCTAATGTGGTAGACTGACCACTTCATTGATCATGAGGACTTTTCGATCTTCCACTTATAAACGTGGATCCTCCTCCTTATAAGAGTATATTTTATAACACTGGTTCGCCCGAGTTAGTGTTTGAGACTTTTATGGAATTTAACAATCCTGCAAGGGAAGAACTTGTGCATAAGATATTCATGGCCAAATTTCCCGATGATACCAACCAAGGAATCCCTTCACAAGGGGATTCTTGTGCTTTTCCTTTCTTCAGAAACTTTGGTGTCCCTTTGATGGCCACTTTGTACATTCTTGGGTTGAATGTGGGACTACCGGTTTGGTTGGGTACCATTCCCAATGTCCTGAATGCTCTTGATGCTTCTCAATTAAGCACCTTATGTCATCGACATCATGTTGATGTTCCTTCATCAACAAATTCTTCCCCTCCTCCTTCTACCTTCTCTGGTGAAATTCTAGCTACTCGTAACCGAAATTCCAAATGAAATAGAAAGAGGAAGAATAGGAAGAAGAAATCATTGACCTTTGCAAGTCATGTTGGAGATAGGTCGTCAACCTATGCAAGTCATTTTGAATACCAACACCCAGCCTCTGCAAGTCATGCTGGGGGAAAAATTCAAGTCACTGCTAGTCATACTAGTGATAGGTCTGTAGCCTCTGCAAGTCATGTTATCGACCAATCACCAAACTCTGCAAATCATGTTGGAGATGTGAAACCAACCACTACAAGTCATGCTGGGGACACGAACCTAGTCCCTGTGAGTCATACTGGAATTTAATCACCAACCTATGCTAGTCATGTTGGAGAGTTGTCAAAAACCTATGCGAGTCATGTTGAGGAAAAGAAATCAGCCACTGCTAGTCATGTTGGGGGCATTGATTCTGTTGAGAAACCTAGACGGATATAACATAATCTTAAGTTTTCCTGTAATATTTGCAAGGGCTTACTCATTTATGCCCTGGCCTTGTAGAGGCATGAAGATTGTGGTCCCTGTTTACAAGCTCTTTTGATTCCGAGTCTTTTGAGGTTTCCTCACAGTCTATTCAACCTTTGGTTGATGAAGTGGTCGTGTCGATGTAATCTTTGGCCGATCCCACTCTTCTTTTGGGGGATTATGTGCCTTCAGACCATGTTGTATCGCAACCTATTTAGCTAGTGGTTGAGGAAGTGGTCACGCTGATGCAATCTTCGGTTGATCCCACTCTTCTCTTGGAGAGTGTCGAGTCTACCAAAGTGGTCACATCGATGAAATATTCCATTGATCTCACTCTTCTCTTGGAGAGTGTCGAGTCTACCAAAGTGGTCGCATCGATGCAATATTCTATTGATCCCACTCTTAGTTTGGAGATTTTTGAGTCTACCAAAGTGGTCACTTCGATGCAATATTTGGTTGATCCCACTCTTCTAATGGGGAGTGATGTGTCTACCAACTATGTTTTTATCATTTCCAGTTCGGTACTTTCAAAACAAGGGGGCATTCCGCTCACTTCAAGCACACCCCCTCCAAGTCCTACGATGGTTTCCTTTGATTAGAATGACCTTGTTGAGCCTCACCTTCCTTCTTATGCACCCTTTCAAATAAGGGTTGAAGTTAATTCAAAAAACATTTACCGATGTATTGTGGATGAAGGAACCTCCACAAGTATTTTATCCTCCTCGACTTGCCAAGCTTTAGGTTCTCCTGAGCTTGTGTCTGCTTCGCATGAGCTACTAGATTTTGAAAAATGTCCTAGTGAATATTTGGGGATTCTTCCTCAGTTTTCTATCTCATTAGGTGGGAAGACTGTCCTTGTTGACGTTATAGTGGTGCAAGGCATGTTAGATTTCAATATGCTTCTCGGGCATGATTATGTATATGCTATGAATGTTGTCGTGTCTACACTCTTCTGGGTGATGCATTTCCCTCACAATGGAAGCACTATCACTATTGACCAGCTGACATCTAATAATCACCATCCTAATTCAACATTAGTTCAGGCTACCCCTTTATATTTTCCTAGTTTTCGTGTAGACTCTACCCCGCCAAGGATAAACTATGTGGTGTCTTATCCTCAATGTTCAATTACTTCTGAGAAGGAACCTATGCAATCATGTTTTCCTTCTCAAGACATGGTCTTGGAAATTGATCATTTTTGTTATCCAATGGGGGCATGGGACCCCTTGCTTCCCCCTCTTGTTCCAAGTGGTCTTGAGTATCCTTTTGAGTCTGATCGTGTTGTTTGTAGATCCTCAAGCCCTCGTGCTTATGATTCATTGTTGATAGACTTTTCCATTCCTGGACAAAACCTCCATCGTCATATGGAATATGGTCATTTTACTTTTCCCTTTGGGATTGTCAACCCTCCTTGTTCATGTGATTTCTAGGATTTTGAATTGCCTTCGAATGAGGCTATCCTTGAAGCCATGACTACGGTTTCTATACCGTGGGAAGAATTACACCGTGGTTTGTTTTTTCTTCTCTTTTTGGAGACTCTCTAGGGTGACTATCGAAGAGACTATTCGTCAGAGCCTAACAATGGTATCTACCTGAGCCAATACTATGCATGAGCTGTAAGGATGTGTGGTGCTTTGTACCATATTGTATAGTCCAGGTTTGTTGTTTTCAAGTTTTGTAGTTAGTAGCACTTCTTATTTTCCAAAGTTTCTATCTATATTGGATCTATTAACTTCTAGATGAATGTTATTGGCCTTATATGCAGGATCTTGGAGACATTTTTCTTTGAATTTTTTTCATTGTATCGATCCGATCTAATAGGTATTTACCTTGAAACTGAAATATAGGTTAGGTTTTTCCCTACTTTCAATTTTCGCATTATCTGTTTCCTGTTTTTTTTTTTTCCTTAGGATCGACCCCATTGAATTATGACACTAACCTTGTTGATAAGTGTGTCGTACTTTATGTGGTAGAGCCTTCCTTCCATGGGAATCCTAGTTAGATCCTTGTTTTCGATTTTGTTCCCATGTCGAAGTACTTCATAGGCACGTGAGTCCCTTTTAGTTCCACCATGACTTTGTGTTGAAGCCTCATCCTTCTTCTTCATCAATTTTCTGGCCTATACCCATGGGACTCCCCTAGAGCATGTTTTGTCTTCTTTCAATCTCAATTAAACTTTGAAAGAAACATATAACGAGAACTTATTTATTCTTTTTGATCTTGCTTGGATTACTTAAGAAAAGAATCCCCCCTGGAGTCTACTTTAAGCCCTTTTCACACTCTCTAAAATTGAAAATATTGTCTAGCGATCTTGTTTCCCTTCACCCTCGTCAAACTAAAATTTGAAGGCACATCTGTCCAATGGTAGTTTATCCCTTTTTCGGTCCGGACGATTGATTTACGAATAAAGGTATTCCCTAGGAGCTTCGGTTCGCTAGAAGAGTATTCTAAAGCATAAGTTTAACCCTTTTTCGGGCCCGAGGGACTAAATTTTGGAAAAAGAGCCATTCTCCTTGGTTTTGGATTATCTCTTTTTCCGGCCTTGGAGATTATCTACAAAAAAGGAACCCCCTCGGAGTCCATATTTAAACTCCTTTAAGACTCCCTAAATATGAAAATATTACCGAGTGACCTTGTGCCTTTCACACTCGTTAATTGGTCCATAAGGAATATCTATTTGGCATAAGTTTAACTCTTTTTCGGGCCAATATATTATCTAGGAAAAATGTACGCCTCAGGAGACATGTCTCACTGGGAGAGTTCTCCCATGTTATATTTTATACTTTTTCGAGCTAAGGGGACTAAACTTTGAAAAAGGTTGTGAGTCCATAGTTAAGCTCTTTTCAGACTCCTTAAAATTGAAAATATAGTCGAGTGATCTTGTCTCGGTCACACTTGCTAAAATGGTTTTGAAGAGACGTTCTTTCGATATAATTTTAACCATTTTTTGAACCGACTGGACTAATTACGAAAATGAACTCTTTGGAGTCTTCTTTTAAGTGTTTTTCAAACTTTCTAAAACATGAAAAAACACCAATATTACCTTCTCTAGGCTCGTAAAACTTCACATAGAAGGAGTCTTGTTGTGTCACTAGTACATATTGTAAAAAATTCGACGTTCTATTTGCAATGTTATGGACAAAATTGGCTATACTGTCGAAAAATAAAGGAATTTTTTTTTTCCATATTGCCCGATAACGTCGCACGTGCGACATGATTCAAACAGATGTCGCTATTGCGACGAAGACGTCGCTATTGAGACGCCATTGGACTGTCATTGATCTTGCCACGTATGTAACATAGTTGTCGCTCTTGCCACGTTTTGTAACATAGTCATTTCTCTTTCCACGTTTGTAAAATATTTGTCGCAGTTGCAATGTTGCGGAAACTAGGTTTTCCCCCTCCAACTAGTATTTGACCAAGTCAACTTTGATTTGATCAATGATTGTCGGAATTGTGACGTTATAAATTCTATGAATATGTTGCATTTTACAGATGTTGCGACAATTTTTCTATAATAACGACACTTGAAAAAGGGTTTGCGGGTCTTCTTGATGAACAAAAAACAAGTATTTTTTTTTAGTATATGTCTATGGGGAAGAATGTCAGAAAACATTAGAGCTGGGAAAAGAATTAAATAAGGTGAAAAGGGTGATGGTAAATGTTATTTCTCTTGCAAAAATTGTTGTACTAGACGTCCCAAAAGAGTTTTAATAGCAACAACTAAAAAACATTGTAGAAAATATGGGCACATGGACGGGGGATCAAATGAACATCGTCCCATGGTATATACATTCATTATTTGTTTTAATATTTATTGTGTTCTCAAACTTTTATATGTTTTATACATGCACTAATTTTTCATGATTGTTTGAAATTATAAAGTTAGTTTTGCCCCCTAACTTTATGCACAAAGCACCAAGTAGTACCAGCAATGACGTAGTACAAGATGAAGAACTTGAAGCAGATAATGAAGATCAAGTTAATGATCCCATGGAAGTAGATGACAATAATAACATAGTTCAAGATGATGAGACAAATCAAATGATTCAAGACTTATTCGGTCATCCAGATGAGGATCATGGGGACAATAGTGATGGTATTTATGATGAACCTCTGATCGAAAAGGCAAAAAAATGACTTTATAAAGGGTCAAGAAAAAATCTTCTCTCCACTACATTGCTGTTGGTGAACTTGAAAGTTACGAATCATTTTTATAACACTTATATGACACAGATCCTAAGGTATGTAATATGTTTCTTCATATCTACATAAAGGTTGAAGTTTCCCCATTTGTTTTAGTGTTAATTAATATGTAAAATAAAAATGCAATATTTACAATTACTATTCTTTACATTAACTATTTATTTTTTTATGTTTTAGATTGTTAGGTGAATTTATGTTACCTTTGTCAAATATTTTACCTTGCACATATCGAGATTTACATGCCATTATAAAAGACATTGGAATGGAGTATCAAAGTATAGATGCATGTCCTGATGATCATATTATATATTATGGACAACATGCATTGAAAACAGAATGTCCGGTATGTGGTATTAGTAGATATCGAACCGATCAAGTAATAAAAATGGTCCCTCGAAAGGTTCTCCAACATATTCCTATAATTCCACGTTTGCAACGACTGTTCAGGTGCCAAAGCATATCACAGTTTATGGATTACCATGCATGAAAGAGAATTGAAGATGGCGTTCTTCGAATGCCTGCAGATGGTTATGCATTTAAGAAAATTGCTGCAAAATGGACAAAATTTACAAATGAATCTTGTAATGTTAGGCTTTCATTGGAAAATGATGATGTTAATCCATTTGGAGAGCTTCGGTCTATTTACTCAGTGTGGCCTATTTTTGTTATCGACAATAACATTTCTCCTTGGATTTCAATAAAGAGGAAGCACATAATGTTGACAATGATTATTCTGGGTATTTGTTTACATTAATTTTTCAAATTTAAAATTTCATTTTTCTCTTTTTTTGCATAACATCTTTTATTTATTTATTTATGTATATATACATACCATGGTAGTAATTTCATGTTATTTCAAAAAATTAGGTAAGTACCAAGTTAAAGATATGAATGTGTATATCGAGCCTCTTATCGACGAGCTACTAAATTTATGGGAGGGCATCACTATGTATGACATCTGTAAACCAATTGGGCATAAGAGATTTCAATGTCATGAAATACTTTTATGGAGAATTCATGATGCCCCAGGACTAACACATTTTTGTGGTATGTAACGTTCCATATTGCACACTTGAATAGTATATAATTAATTGATTATATCATGCATGTTGTTTAAATAATCATTTCGTATATATATTAATAATTCACATTAATCCCTCTGTTGCAGGTCTTCAAACAAAGGGTAAATTTGCATTTCTAGTTTGTGGTCCTAAGATGAAATCTCGTCGGTCAAAAAGTTTAGAAAATGAGGCATTTTATGAGTATAGACACTTCCTCTTTAAGAACCATAAGTATCGTACTACTAAAAAAAATATTTTCAATGGGAAACAAGAGACTGGACTAAAACCACAAAGAATGACACCTCGCCTATGGAAGTTGGCATATGACAGAATTAATCCTTGAGGTACGCATTTTGTTTATGTATCATAAATGGAATCATGTTTTGAAATTTTATTTTAATTATTCATTTTATTTTACTGCATTTGATAAATAGTTTTCTGTTTTTTTTTTATGCTTCATCAATGTCGTTGTCGTGAAGGTAGTAATAATGGGCTTCCACGAGGAATGGAATGCTATCCCATTCAATTCATAAGTTTTCCTTACTATAAGGACCTAAAAATAGTTCATTTATTTGATACAATGCATATCAGGAAGAATGTGATAGAAACACTATGGCGAATCATAGATGACACGAGGGATAAAGAAAAAATTGTCAAAATTTGTAATGACATTCAGGAAGCCAATCATACAATGAAAAGTGTGATCTGATCAAATAACTATGGAGACCAAAATAACCTTCCATGGTTATTAATAGAGCAACAAAGCAATGATGTAAAATACGTCATTCAAAAAAATAAATTTCCCACAGGTTTTTGTTCAAACATAAAGAATATCTTAATGGAGAAAGGTGAATTTGGTGGGGTAAAACCACATGATTTGCATACCTTCATTAAGGTAATTAATAATTTTAGTATTCATATTTATATATTGATTGTATACATTTTTTGAGATTTATATTTTTTTGTCTAGTTTTGAACAAGTAACGATTCATTTTTATTGTTACAGTATGTTATACCTTTATCTCTCCCAAACAACTCCGACAACAACATCAAACAAGTTATATATGATCTTGGAAAATACTTGAGGTAAGTAGCTGCAATATGTATGCAAAAAAAAAAAATCAATTTTTTGTTGTACTTGATGACATGTGTTTTACTTGTAATGTAATATGTATTTATATGTTTTTTTGAAACATTTTGTTTTCTTGCGTCATGATCTGTAGATGGTTGTCATTGAAAGAAATACATGAAGATGATATAAGGTATTGGAAGAGAGAAATTCCTCGGCTAATGTGTGAAATGCAGAAGTATCTACCTCCAACATTTTTCAATGCACAAGAACACTACCTCATACACCAAGTTGAGGAGATTGAAATGTGTGGACCTATACACACAATGTCAATGTGGATGGTGGAGAGGCACTTGAAATCATTGAAGGCTTTGGTTAGACAAAGAGCACGTCATGAGGCTTCTATGGTGGTGGGATATATGGTATATGAATCCATGGTGCATATTAGTCAATATCTTCCTAAATTAGCAGCGCAAGCTATGCATGAAGTGGATTGCATTTGGGATGTGAACTCCATCAAAAAAATTGAAAGGGAGGAGCTGTTGGAGAAATGTACAATGAAGAAAGTGAGAGGTAATTAAATTGTGGATATTTTTAATAAATATAAATTTATCATTTTTGTGTGTATATGATTATACTCATTTAATATTTATTCTTTCATCATTTATTAATATTTACCATGGTTATAACTAATATTTAATATTGGAGAATTGTGATTTTTTGATCGGTCAGTTGCTCAAGATTGGGATGCACTACATTTATACATTGCAAAAAATCTGGACTGGATGAAGGTATGGATTGATAGATGTAAATAACTTCATGGCGGTAGGTCATCATGGAAAGAACTGTCTGAATTGGTTAGAGAAGCTCATCGTAATGGAGATTTCAATGTTACACAGAGGGAAATAGGTTTAGCATATTTTTTGAAAGATGGAAATGCAAGCAAATTCACCCATTTTATTAAGTTATTTTATATTATATTAATGTGACTGTAGGTGTGTTTTTTTCATATTATACTTTCCAATTTATATAAATTTGTTTATTATTAATTGACAATGCATCTTTTACATGTCTGTCATATTGCAGTTGAAACACCACAAGGCTATGTGCTGCAATGGTCGTAAATTTCACATCAAACAGTTGCATGAAACCATAAAAACTTCTGATAGTGGGATAATTTCATTTTTCCATGTCACTAATGTTTCCTCTATGAGTGACAAACATCCTCGAGAATCTGAAAATAGATACTATGGGTTTTTGATATAATTGAGTGCGACTTTAATTCCTTCAAATTATTTTTGTTCGATGTCAAATGGTATATGTTACGAATGCATGAACATGATGAGGAAAATACCATTATTCAACATTCCAATGGATTTCCGCTGATTAAAACAACAGTTTTTGAAAAAAAAAATGACCGCTATGTTTTTCGAAGTCAATGTGAACAAGTCTTTTACTCAAAGGTTCCAGGTAAGAGGGATTGGCCATTTGTTGTTAGATATGATCCAAGAGGAAGGCCATTAAAGTATACTATAGATGAGGAAGATGATATTAAAGAAGAAGATGATGTAGCGCTAGAGTAGGAAGAATATGGGTTGATAGATGCAGAAGACAGAGAAGATGAACTAAGCGTAGGAGATAATGCGCAAGTTCTTGATGATGATATCAATGAAGATATGATCGAAAATGCCATTGATGATGATGATGATATCATCAATCCTTTCAAAAATGTTTCTGAACAGGATGTTGATACATATATCAAGTTGGATGATCAAGAAGAAGATACAGAAGAAGGATGATACAAATGTTGCGTTGGTCAATGAGGTATGTAACTAGATATTTTAATTTGTATGAATTATTCTCTTTAAATAATTTTTAATTATGTGGGTTGATTACATGTTTTTAAGTTTTATTTCATTTTTGTTCTGGTAGTTTCTATGCATGATTAATATGTTTCTTTTGTTTGTTTTCTATTTTATATATTGGTCATTGGGGAATTGAGAGTGATGTGAGGGGGGGCGGGGGAGACATATGAGCTTCCACCTTCACATGGTTTGCCTTGTTTAGTAGAGAATAAATTATTCTCGAAACCAAGAGAAGTTCATTCATTCATCTTTATACTAAAAAATTACTCACAGACCCACTCTATATATCATTTCATATCGTCCTCGTTTCATTTTAATTTTCTGATCGGTCAAATTTTAAAGGAATCAACTATTAAAAGACATTGTACTAGGGATAGAGTACATGATGGGAAACAATGACATGTGAATGGGGCCAACGTTGAAATTTTTTCAAAATTTTTCTGTATGACATCATACATCCTTGAGTTTTGAAACACTCCCATACTGTCAAGACATGTGTCTAGTCTAACCATGTCAAATTTCGATGCATACAGACACATATTGAAGAAATTTCAACGTTGGCCCCATTCACTACTCACTATGTGGGGTCGATGCATGACATTTTTGGTGGTTGAATTGGAAGTTCCATGAAATTTCAAGAGAGTTCCAACAAATATTTTACAGATGGAAACAATGAAATTTGACAATGAGACCCTCCCATACCTTAAGTATCAAAACCCTTAACGACATCCTTAAGTATTGAAACCATCCCATACCTTCAAGGAAACTATCTGGTCTAACTATTTCAAATTTCGATGTATATGGACACATATTGAAAACATTTCAACGTTGGCCCAATTCACTGCTCACTGTGTGGGGTCGGTGGAATAAATTTGTGATGGGTGTATTTGAAGTTCCATGTCAAATTTCAAGATAGTTTCGACAACGATTCTATAGAAGGGAATGCAGAATGATGAAAATGAGAGGTGCAACATGATGAACGTTGATGCAAATGTGGATGATCCCAAAGATGATTTGGGGACATCATACATCCCTAAGTCTTGATACCCTCCCATACCGTCAAGCCATGTGTCTAGTCTAACCATGTCAAATTTTGACACATACAAGTACATACTGAAGAAATTTCAACGTTGGCCCCATTCACTGCTCACTATGTGGGTTCGATGCAAGATGAAATTTGTGGTGGTTGAATTGGAAGTTCCATGACATTTCAAGAGAGTTCCAACAAATATTCTACAGATGGAAACAACGACATTTGACAAGGAGACACCCATTATGAACGTTGTTGTAAACATGGACGACCTCAAAGATTATGTGGTCGGGACATTAGACATCCTTGACTCTTGAAACCCTCCCATATCATCAAGGTATGTGTCTAGTCTAACCATGTCTAATTTTGACGCATGCATGCACGGTTTGAAGAAATTTCAATGTTGGCCCCATTCACTGCTCACTATGCGGGGTTAGTGCAAAATGACATTTGTGGTGGGTGAATTGAAGCTTTTGCAACATCAACTCGACTTGATAATCCAATAATCAAACCCTCCTTAAGTATTATGCGGCGACATCAAACATCCTTAAGTATCGAAACCCTCCCACACCTTCAAGGAAACTATCTAGTTTAACCATGTCAAATTTCGATGCATATGGGCAGATTGAAAACATTTCAATGTTGGCCCCATTCACTGCTCATTGTGTGAGGTCGGTGGAAGAAATTTGTGATGGGTGTATTTGAAGTTCCATGTCAAATTTCAAGATAGTTCCGACAACGATTCTATAGAAGGGAATGACGAATGATGACAATGAGAGGTGCAACATGATGAACGTTGATGAAAATGCGGATGATCTCAAAGATTATGTGGGGACATCATACATCCTTGAGTATTGAAACCCTCCCATATCATCAAGCTATATGTCTAGTTTAACCATGTCGAATTTCGATGCATACAATCACAATTTGAATAAATTTCAACGTTGGCCCCATTCACTGCTCACTATGTGGGGTCGATGCAAGATGACATTTGTGGTGAGTGAATTGAAGCTTCTACGACATCAAATCGAATTGGTAATTCAATAATCAAACCCTCCTTAAGTATTATGCGGGGACATCAAACATCCTTAAGTATCGAAACCCTCCCATACCTTCAAGGAAACTATCTAGTCTAACTATGCCAAATTTCGATGCATAGTACCACAAGGTTATGTAAGAATGTGTCACAAGGTTTGAATTAGTACCACTAACCATGTATCACCGCAAGGTTATGTAAGAATGTACCATAAGTTTATGCAAGAATGTATCACAAGGTTCTGTAAGAATATTTGATCTAGATAGATATTGGTGGCCACCCACCTATTCCAACTGGCTCATCGTGTCCATTTTTTGTTCAACACGTCTTTCTATATTGCTTTATAATTGTGAGTTCTATACTTCTAGGGTTGTCTAAAGCCTCACACATTCTCCAGGTGGACATGGGTGGCCTCTCGCCTAATCCAACTGGCCTATTTTGTATGTTTTCATATCAACACATCTTGTTGTACTTTTAGGGTTGTTTTGAGGCCCTAAACATTGTTTTTTTGACTCACCATAGTCAGACTATAGATAGAGTTAGAGTATGATGGAGAAATGTGTAGTTATCTAAAAGACCTTTCCAACGGGATATCAAATGCCTAAAATGAAGGTCGTATGCAAAATTTATGACCCTAGGAAGTTGAAGTAACAAATTACACCAACTTACCCATAGGGCCCACATGACTTTTGACGTTTCACCTTCTAGGGTTAGGTTTTTGGTTGTTTAGGGTTTTGAAATTCATGATTAATATGAAAAGGGCCCATGGAGCCTCATTTTAATCAATTCTTCTTAGATGGATGCACGTAACAACCACATCTCTTCTAAGAGATAACTACCACCATACGAGCAAGTTTTAGTTCTGTAGTTTTACAGTTTCAACCTATTTCATTGTTTAATAGAAGATATTGTTCATTGAATATTTGTTTTATTCTTCGTATCTCTGTTTTTATGGTATTTAGTCTATAATCAGTTCATTCCGCTCCTAAATCTAGATTAGTGGTATCAAAGTGGTCCGCTCTTCATTTATTTTTCTTTGTGCATGTCCCCAACAAGGTTTGGGTACAATAAGTTGGGACTCGAACCAATCGAGCCATTACCAGATCGGTTGTGCCGAGCCCGACAAAAAATCATGGGAGATGAAAAGAAATATGATGGAGCAGGAGATCCTATTAAAATATTGCTCGAGGAAGCCCTCACACGACAAATGAACAAAATGATGGACAACTTCGTGCAGATCCTTCAATGGTTTCCTACGGGAGAAGCATCTTCATCAGGCGGCCATGCAACCCCCTTCAAGGTACAAGTAAATTTTGATATTCCATTATTTGAATGATTGATAGATGCAGATGTTGTAGATAAATGGTTAAATCTGCTCGAAGGATATTTTTCGGTCCACAATTTTTCCGATTGGGAAAATATCACTTTTGCACTCCTCAAGGTCATTCTCCATGTTAAATACTGGTGGGATACCTACTCTGAGCAAAGGGCCGTGGAGGAATCTACAATTTTTTTGGTGGCCCCTACATGGGATTCCTTTCGGGATGTGATTAAAGAAAAATACTACCCTGTTGAAAGCTACGAGAACCAGTACACTAGATGGACCACCCTACATCAAGAAAGGGACCAGACAGTACCAGACTTCACCAATATTTTCCATACCCTCCGCACCAAATTGGGTATCAAATATTCTGAGAGTCATCTAGTGCTCAAATACTGCAGTTTTTTACATAGATACATTCAAATAGAAATGGAGTTCCTGGATGTCGCCTCATTGGGCACATATTATAGATACGTTGTTAAGATCGAGCATAAATTTAAGCAGAAACGACGAGAGTTTGGATTTGCAAACCCCTCACAACTGAAGTAGGGAAAAGGAAATCTCAACCCACACAACAGGGGACCAAGTCATGATGGCCACCCTTAGGGCAATCCATCCAAGCCACAATATAAGAAGGGAAATGAGAAGACGAAGAAGGACATGGGAAAATGGTGTGAGTAGAATAAAAGTCCTTGGAACAACACCGACAAATGCTGCTCCAAGAAGTCCCTCGGGGTCGAGATAAAGGCTTTCGAGTCAAAGGTCGATTCTGATTCCGAGTCAAATCCTGAAGGAGGGAATCAGATTATTGATGTTGAATCTAGTGCCATGTTCGCTACCACCAAAGTTCGACCAAGTGAACCAGAATAACCAGAGGAAGGGGAATGCCTATTTCACTCGCAAATGTGGGTCAAGGGGGCTCCAATTCACTTCATTTTCGACAATGATAGTCAAAAGAATTTGATTTCAGCAGATGTTGTCAAGCGGATGAACCTGCCAATTACACCACACCCGCAACCCTACACCATCGGCTAGCTTTGTCAAGGAAGAGATCTTCGTGTCAGCCAATAGTGTTGTCCGCCCTACAGCATAAAAAATTTCAAAGATGAGGTACTATGTGATATTGGTCCCCTTGAAGTTTGTGATGTTCTTTTAGGACAACCATATTTGTGGAAGCGTCATTCTATGTATGAGTCTAGACCCCACAATGTTATTATTACTTTGGGTAGACAATTATACAAGATTCCAGAGGTGGCACCGCCTACTGCTATTTCTTTAATATATGCTAAGCAATGCAATAAGTTCATTTCAGAGACCAAGAAGTTCGTCTTTTTTATGATCCATGCTCACAGTAAGCAGAAGGTCACCGTCAAATCTGTGGCCTCTACACAATACCTCTCTTTGTAGCAGAAGCAAGTGGACGGGATTGTGGAAGAATACAGAGACATCTTTGTCTCACCTATAGGTGTACCGACACCCTACCAAGTCAAGCATCCAATTGGTCTGACCCCTGACGCACCTCTACCTAATGGACCAATCTATTGACGCTCACTGATGGAGAATGATGAAATTAGGTGTCAGATCCAAGAGATTCTTCAAAAGGGGAACATCAGACCCATATCCTCCCCTTGTGGAAGCCCGATTGTACTAGTGTAGAAAAATAACGAGACTTGGCGACTCTACATTGATTACAGAGGCTTAAACAAAATCACAGTCAGGAACCGCTATCCCATTCCTAGGATTGATGATCTTCTTGACCAACTCAAGGGGGGAAATTTATTCAGCAATATTGACCTAAATTCTCGCTACCATTAGGTTCTCATCAAACCAACGGATGTCTGGAAGACAACCTTCAAGTCTAAGGAAGGTCTCTACGAATGGATAATCATTCCCTTTGGCTTAAAAAATGCACCAACCACTTTCATGAGGTTGATGGACGATGTATTGAGACCCTTCACCAACTCCTTTTTGGTAGTATATTTGGATGACGTCCTCATCTTCAACAGAACGTGGGAGGAGCACATGTGACATATTTAGTAGGTTTTGAGCACTCTACGATAGCACAAGCTTTATGCCAACTTGGAAAACTGATCTTTTGGCATGAACAAGGTCCAATACCTGGGATACATTATTGATGAGCATGGGGTAGATGTTGATCCAGCTAAGATCCAAGTCGTCCATGACTGGCCAGCCCCGACCACACTGACCGAGCTTCGAAGCTTCTTAGGACTTGCCAATTTTTACCAACGGTTCATGTTGGGATTCTCCCATATTGCCTGGGCCCTCAACTAGGTGACCAAGGGAAGTGGTAGGGCCAATTTCATGTGGGGGAAGGAGTAGCAACGAGAATTTGAAGATATGAAACATCGTTTATGCTCAGGTCTCGTATTCTCCTTGCCCGATCTGCAACAACCATTGAGATTGATACTGATGCATCTAACTATGTTGTGGGTGAAATTCTCACTCAGCACGAGCATCTAATGGGATACCATAGTGATACACTCTCCGATGTTGTTCATAAATACCTCACCTATGATAAGGAAATGTATTCCATTGTACAGGCCTGCCGTAAATGGAAACATTACATTCTGGGGACAAAGACGATCATACACACTGATCACAAGCCTCTACAGTTCATACAAACACAAGGGAAATTACAGAATGACCACCATCAGAAGTGGTCCACCTACTTGCAACAGTTCCATCTCAACATCAAGTATAAAACATGTATCTCCAATTGTGTCGTTGAATGCCTCAGTCGGCCTCCTGTGGCTTCACTTACCACTGTGCTCCATTCCTATGGACATGAAACATCAGAGTGGCCCCAACTTTACCAACAAGATCTGAACTTCGCCACCACATGATATCAACTATGGGGTACATGTTCCACTGTCACTGATTTTCAAATTCAGGACAAACTCTTATGCCACCTGGGCCATCTCTATGTTCCTACAAGCGAGCATGTGAATCTGATTTGGGAATCCCACTATAGTTGGGTGGCAGGACATTTTTGCATCGAGAAAACTGTGGCCGTCCTTCAGAAACATTTTTATTGGCCAAAACTTTGACAGGACGTCATCAAGTATATCATATCTTGCACTGCCTGGACCATTTCCAATATGAACATTAATAAGCAAGGCTTATATACCCCTCTTCCTATTCTTGAGAAGCTGTGGGAGTCCATATCCATGGATTACATGTCTGGTTTTCTGAACATCAAGCATGGAAATGACTACGTGTTTGTGGTCATTTCCTCACAACCTGTAAGAAGACTGTCACAACGATTGACACTACCAAGCTCTTCTTCGAACGATTTTTGGTGCACTTTGGGATACCATAGACCATCATCTCTGACCGACACAATAGGTTCTTCAACACCTTTTGGTCGAGTCTCTGGTCTCTGTTGGACACCAAGATCACACAATCCACTTCTTTCCACCCCCAAACCGATGGCCAAACCGAGGTCGTCAATCAAATGATTGTGCACATCCCGCGCATGTACAAATATAAGCATCCCTGTACATGGGAGGAGATTATCCCATATGTCCAACACAGTTATAACAAATCTCTCCATAGTTCCACCATCCATAGCCCATTTCAGGTGGGTATGGGATTCCAACCCTTGGGACCCATTGATGTTGCACTTCCTCTTGCCACCGCACATACAAAATCTTCCCCTGATCAGTCTGCGGTCAAAAAAGACATCAGATTCATTGAGATGATTCAACACATCCACTAACATGTCCAGGAGATTTTGTAGAAATCCAATGCTAAGTATAAGAAGCACCATGATAAACATAGGGTATTGCACCAATTTAAGGTTGGCGACAAATTCTGGTTACATTTCCAGAAGGAGTGTCTCACTGAGCCCCATCATAAGCTTCATCTACTTCGTTATGGGCCTTACACTATCACCAAGGCTGTGGGTAGAAATTATCTTGAGCTCAACACTCCACCCTTCCTTGGTCTGCATACAGTATTCAATGTGGACCTCCTTTAGCCATATTTCCCACCATTATTGGACACCTTTGAGATCGCCGAACAACTGACACCAACAAATATCAACCCTAACTACATGGAAAAAGCATTAACCAACCAGATAGTGGACACATAGGTCAAGGGCACTCGCCAGCAGAAGATTCGACTTTATCAGGTTGTCAAGGCAGGGCAACTCCTACACCAAGGAAAATGGCTCACCTGGGGTCAAATCCAACAAAATTTTCCTCACCTAATGGGGGAAATCAATGCAATGTAGACCATTTATTACTAAGGGGGGAGGATTGATCCATACGGATATTAGTGGCCACCCACCTATTCCAACTGCCTCCTCGTGTCCATTTTATGTTCAACACGTCTTTCTGTAGTATTTTATAATTTTCAGTTCTACACTTCTGGGGATATATGAAGCCTCACACATTCTCCAGGTGGATATTGGTGGCCTCTTGCCTAATCCAACTGACCTATTTTGTATTTTTTCATATCAACACATCTTGTTTTACTTTCAGGGATGTTTTGAGGCCCTAAACATTGTTTTTTTTGACTTGCAATAGTCAGACTGTAGACGAAGTCAGAGTTTGACGGAAGAATGTGTAGTTCATTGAAATAACTTTTCAATGGGCTATCACGTGCCTAAAACAGAGGTCCTATGAAAAAGTTATGACCCTAGGAAGTTGAGGTACCAATTATACCAACTTACCCATAGGGCTGACATGACTTTTGGCGTATCACCTTCTAGGGTTAGGTTTTTGGATTTCTAGGGTTTTGGCATTCATGAGTAATATGAAAAGGGCCTATGGAGCCTCATTATAATCGATTATTATTAGACAAATGTGTGTAGCAGCCACATCTATTCTCATAGATAGCTACCACCATTTGAGCAAGTTTTAGTTCTGCAGTTTTATAGTTTCAACCTATTTCATTATTTAATAGAAGATTTTGTTCATTGAATATTTGTTTTTTTCTTCCTATCTCTGTGTTTATGGTATTCAGTCTATAATAAATTCTTTCTTCTCCTAAATATAGATCAATATTGTATCACAAGGTTTGAATTAGGAAACTATCTAGTCTAACCATGTCAAATTTCGATGCATAACCTATAAAAAATGTTTTACCACAAGTTTTGAATTAGTACCTTTTTACCCTTTTTGTTGATTTTTATATGGTTTTGTCCATCAAACCTAATGCCTAATAGCCCTATGAGTGTGAATTTTTGTATATATAACGACTTTGAAGTCCACACGAAGGGGTATAGATGTTTTTTCTTTTTTCGTCGCAAGTACGACTGCTTTTTATGGTTTTTTGAAAAACTTCGAGCTCAGTCTTTGTTCGTTATTGCGCTCGAAAATACATGAGAATGTAACCGAGTATACTTTTCTCGTCTTTTTGTACTCGTCATGGTAACAATAAAATGACGAACACAAAGGAGTATCCTTTAAGCTCTTTTCACACTCCATAAAAACAAAGAGATTGCCGAGCGACTTTGTTCTATTTACGCTCGTAAAAGTATCTGAACAAAACGTTCGACAGATGATAGTTTATCACTTTTTCGGTCCTGTCGAACTATTTTATGAAAAAGGAACTGAGAGAGTTCTCTTTAAGTGTTTTTTAGACTCTCAAAACATGAAAAACCCTCGAGTTTTCTATCTTTGGACTCGTTAAACAAACATCGAAAGACCCGTAATGGGACCGAGCCACTCCTTCCTAGGGTTCGTTAAACATACTTCGAGGGACTCTTCCGAAGGATGAGCTTACATCAACAAGCATATGTTATCCTCCTCAAGCTTGCGTAAAAATAAAGAGGTACTCGCCAAAAATGGTGGGGGAAAATTTGGGAAAGGGATGTATTTTTGTATTCATATTATTGGCAGTAAGTGTCTCTCTTGAACATGACACCCCCTATTCATTATTTGAAGCCGGTTTGGGAAATCTATTTGTCTCTCATTCGACTTGCTACAAGGTCATATCCTAGGTCGTTTCTGAGTCAGTGCTGCCAAGTCCTTGGTCGTGTCATTCATATGTTCAAGAGAAGTTCATCCAAACCTGCTATTGAGTCAGCCATCTACAGTTGTCCATTCTTACCGTGTCGCCCTTCCCTGTGTTCATTTTGACCTATATTCATACTTTGTTTCACCTTCAAAATCTGTTACTTATTTCGTGTCATTGATGGGGGATACATCAAGGCCCTCCTGTGACGATTCTTGTTCCATCGACTCAACCTCATTATCCAGAAACAAGACTTAGAAATTATTTTGTACCTTGGAAATTGCATGCCTCAATGGTAGATTTCTTCTCTTTCGACAGTGGGTTTTCATTATTGACCCCTGATTAGGAGATTCCGTCGAATGTTCAACCTCAGCTCATTTATTCACATTCGTTGGATTGTATTAGTGTACCTTAGGATTCATTGACATTAATGGTGATTTCCCTCGTACTTGTTAACGGTTTCATCAATGCCCAGTAATCAAGTGGTTTCTACCATGTTCGACTTCAACATATGTAATCACATGGTTAGATTCGTACTTTTAGGTGATGGGATTGAAGACCCTGGGTCTCATCTTTTTGATCCAGGCAGCGATGGAATATGTATAATTTGCAAACACATAGATCCACTTTGTATGTCACGTGGCTATGTCATCCTAATTTGAGTCTTCTCGCATAGATCCATCATGTATTCCTGGTGGCTATGCAGTATTTTTGATGGCATGGATCCACAGTGTATGATTGGTGGCCATGACCTACGTTCATGATGTCATCTGTCTGTGATTTGAGTATGGGAATGCCTACCTCAGAACTGGTATTATATTATGCAGATGCTTGGTTGTTTGCAGGTTTCCGATTAGGTGCACTCCTGGTTTCTAACACACACACGTAGTTTACAAAGTATTTTGGTTGTCACAGATTCCAGCCTCATACTTTGGGGGGCATTATGTTACACATGATTTTGGTCATTCTGGTGATGTATTAACAATGGTGTATTCTGTCTCCCAACAAGGACTTTTTGCCTGAGAAAAGTGGCTCTTGTCTCCTTCCAAAAACATATTTTTAAAGTGAGTTCGTAGGCTACCTATGGCCTAGGGTGTGAGAATCCCTCATTCTCACATGCCACCCACACTTAGAGTGAAAACTTCTCGCAGTTTTCTCCATACACAGGGTGTGAACCTGTTTTTGCTTGGAAAGGAGAAGAGGTCTCGAGGGTTCTAGAAGGGAATCTTCTAGAAAATGAGTTGGCATTCGTATGGTTGTCATTTTACTGACTTCTCAGATTTGATGGGATCATCCTCATCCATGTAACCATCTCTCCTTCTCCTATATATTGAAAGGTTTCTCATGGAAAAGGCTAAGCAAGATTAAATGAAGAATTGGTGAAATAATTGTGTGAAGAACCCTGCTTTGAATGAAGCTTGAAGGCTCTATTTGGTCTATCAAGAGGAATTTGATCTTATTCATGCAAGTACAGAGAAAGTGTGTGTGTTGGAAGCAAGGGTCACTAAAAGGAAGCTTGCAATATCAAGGCAATCAGGTTGTATCTTCTACTTTCAATTAATATGATACAGAGGCATGTCCCTTTCCCATAAAGTCACTCTTATTTTATTGTGTAATTCCTTGATCATATGCATAAGTTGACATTGAATATACTTTGTTATCTTCACTTTGGTTGGTTTGTGTTGTCTCGGACTTAACTTCACGAGAGCACCGAAGCGAAGCGGGAACAATAGAGACCCGAGGAAGTGATATAAAGGTATGTCACACTAATAGATCGGTAGGTGCGTACACTAACAAATCTCTCTAGATCCATCTGGATCTAGAACAAAACAGGATAGGACATGACTCTTTCCCTAAGTTGTAATCATTGAATCTAGTAATAGGAAGGAATACGTGACATACCTTTATATCGCTTCCTTAGGTCTCTGTTGTTCCCACTTCATTCCGGGGCTCTCGTGAAGTCAAGTTTGAGACAACATAAACCAACTAAAGTGAAGATATCAAAGTATATTCAATGTCAACTTATGCATATGATCAAAGAATTACACAATAAAGTAAAAGTGACTTTATGGGAAAGGGACATGTCGATGTATCGTATTAATTAAAAGTAGAAGATACAACCTGATTGCCTTGATGTTGCAAGCTTCCTTTCAGTGACCCTTGGTTCCAACACACACACTTTCTTTTTACTTGCATGAAGAAGATCCAATTCTTATTGATAGACCAAATAGATCCTTCAAGCTTCTATCAAAGCAGGGTTCTTCATACAATTCTTTCACCAATTCTTCATTCAATCTTGCTTAACCTTTTCCATGAGAAACCTTTCAATATATAGGAGAAGGAGAGATGGTTACATGGATGAGGATGATCCCATAAAATCTTAGAAGTCAGTAAAATGACAACCATACGAATGCCAACTCATTTTCTAGAAGATTCCCTTCTAGAACCCTCGAGACCTCTTCTCCTTTCCAAGCTTAAAAACAAGTTTGCACCTTGTGTATGGAGAAAACTGCAAGCAGTTCGCACCCTAAGTGTGGGTGTTCTACGAGAATGAGAGATTCTCGCACCCTAGGCCATAGGTAGCCTATGAACTCACTTTAAAAATATGTTTTTGGAAGGAGACAAGAGCCACTTTTCTCAGGCAAAAATTCCTTGTTGGGAGCCTGAATACACCATTGTTAAGACATCACTAGAATGACCAAAATCATGTGTAACCGAATGCCCCTCAAAGTATAAGGCCATAATCTGTAACAGCTGAAATACTTTGTAAACTACATGTGTGTGTCAGAAACTAGGAGTGCACCTAATCAGAAACCTGCAAACAACCAAGCATCTGCAGAATATAATACCAGTTCTGAGGTAGGCATTCCCATACTCAGATCACAGACGAATGACATCATGAACATAGGTCATGGCCACCAATCATACACCGTGGATCCATGCTGTCAAAAATACTGCATAGCCACCAGGAATACACTGTGGATCTATGTGAGAAGACTCAAATTAGGACGACATAGCCACGTGACATAGAAAGTGGATCTATGTTTCTGCAAATTATACATATTCCATCGTAGCCTGGATAAAAAAAATGAGACCCAGGGTCTTCAATTCCATCACCTAAAAGTACGAATCTAACCATGTGATTACATGTGCTGAAGTTGAACATGGTAGAAACCACTTGATTAGCGGTCATTGATGAAACCTTAACAAGTGCAAGGGAAATCACCACTAATGTTAATGACTCCCAAGCTACACTAGTACAATCCAATGAATGTGAATAAATGAGATGAGGTCAAACATTCGATGGAATCTCCCAATCATAGGTCAATAATGAAAACCCACTGTCGAAAGTGAGGAAACCTGCCATTGAGGCATACAAGTTCCAAGGTACCAAATAATTTCTAAGTCTTGTTTCCAGATATTGGGTTGGAGTTGACAGAACAAGACTCGTCACAGGAGGGCCTTGATGTATCCCCCATCAATGACATGAAATAAGTAACAAATTTTGAAGGTGAAGCAGAGTATGAATATATGTCGAAACAGACACAGGGAAGGCCGACACGGTAAGAATGGACAACTGTAGATGACCAAATTAATAGCGGGTTTGGATGAACTTATCTTGAACATATGAATGACACAACCAAGGACTTGGCAGAACTGACTCAGAGACGACACAGGATATGACCTTGTAGCAAGTCGAATGAGAGACAAATGGATTTCCAAAACCGGCTTCAAATAATGAATAGGGGTATCATGTTCAAGAGCGACACTTACTGCCAATAATATGAATACGAAAACACATCCCTTTCCATGAAAGAGAACATGAGGAGGAGGATGCCATTGTCGGGAATGACCCGGGTACCATTTCCGCCCTCCGAGACTGTGGGCTCTTGAAACTCTTCTGGATTCCGGGCATGAGGGCCCAAATCAGGTTGTTGGAGTACCTAGTTCATATGTGGGACGTGGACTAGTAGTTGTTTCACGTGGGAGTCCACACATTGACCCTATATATCGAGGATATCTATTTTCTAATAGGGTTATCATAGCGTGGGTACCACGCTAGCTTGACCGGTAGCCGAGGTGGTAGACTCCCTATGAGTGAGTATTGTCGCCATTACTGCGTTCCAGAGGCAGAAAGAAGCAAGGGCAAGGTTGCTATTTGGGGGCTCCAGGACTTGACCTTGCGAACAATCTTGTTCACTATAGCACACATGGTCAGGAGTGAAGCTCCACACATGGCTCTCTAGAGATACTTCCAATATGCCATATAGTGCACAGAGCCATGAGTCTTCAACTGGTCGGATGCAGTTCTCCACAGTATGAAAAGGAAATTGACGAAATGTAGGAAGGGCGACCTGAAGCAGTTTGGGTACGGATCACTTTTTGTGTCCTTCTTTCTTGAGAGGGTCCCATTGCTAAGATTGTAGGTTGAGTGGGGTTTACCGACCCCATGGGATCCGAGGATGCTGAGGTGGTGCAACCTCATGGCCTGACACGTAGCTGGGCTTATCATCAAATACAATGATTCATTTTTTGACTGGTTGCAGCCACAGATGCTGATGGTTGATGACTACGACTACGCCGGATTGGACTTCCAAGGGAATCCATATTTAGCCCTACCTGAGGATGCTCAATGGGGTGACCTAGGTAAGAAGTACACATTTTGTTTTTTTTAAATGTTTTTTTAATTTTTATCATATAAAATGTTTTTTATGTTTGTCGAAGGACTAATCAAAAAATCTCCTTTTGATGACACAGATGTGGGGCCATATCGACCACCTGGAACATCTCCTATTCAGTGGTGAGGAGAGGCAACTCCAGTGGCACGATGGGATTTCGAAGACTATGAAGCAGTGGAGCAAAACTTGGAGGGGTTGACTACTGACATTCTAGATATGGCTATCGGGGAGATCCCTCAGCGTTATCAGTGCCACACTGTGGGCATGTCAGAGTCTATTAGTTGACTGCTTCGTAGGTGACCAAGGCAGTCGTGTGTTATCGTGAGCGTCACCCATGATGTTACTTTGTAGAAGCTATGAGCTTCAGATTTTGAGATTTTGGTCCTTAGACATAAACTTTTTGTAAAAACTTTTGATCGTTATATACATATATACGACTTCTACCGGCTTATCTTGTGTTGTGTGATATATGTGATGTGATTGGTTTATAAATGGCTCAAATGTCTGTCTAATACATAGTTAGCTAACACATCAGTTAATGTATTTAGACATCTAGGAATGTGCTGATACTCAATATAATCAAAATAACAATCCAAGAGGCGAATTCGTAAATATACATGTAATAAAGTAGGACTTTGAATAACATAGACATTACTTAGCTATAGTACTATCAGTTGCGAATTAAGTCGTACAATCAAGTGGCGGATACCGAGCAAAATAACATCAATCAATAATTTGATGACGACACTATATTCTGCAATATTGTTGGTCGCACGACTGAGACACACACCTCCTAGAGTGATAAGTTCATTTGTAGGGGCGCAAATTGCCCAAGCAGCAGAAGCAAGGTTCTGAGTACTATGGCTAGCACCATCAATGAAGCCAATGTGGGGTAGCGAAGAATTTGACATATGGAAACCAAACACAACGTAACATAAGGGTAGATACCAGATAACGAAAAAACATACTACAGTAACACAAAAGAAGTATGATACAATAAAATACAAGTACTCATGCATAGGTGACCTTAGGCATAGTACTTCTTTAAGTACAACCCATTTCTGGGTTCACTCAAAGGGATACCATCGTAGTCTGCTAACTCATAGGCTCCTTTCTCCAAAACTCGTCTAACGATATATGGAGCTCGCCACATAGCTTCAAATTTTCCATCTCTTAGCATATCCCGATCTTGTTCGTAAAGGAGAACCAGATCACATTAGGAGAAAACGCGAGGCTTGACATGTTTTTCGTATTGGGATTTGACGTGTTTTTTCTGGGCTTCTATTACTAGTGCAGCGTCGTGACGAGTTTTGTCTAATCGCATGAGATACAATAGATGTTCTTCTTCGACAGAAGTGTTTGGAAGGAGTTCGACGGCTAGTTTTAAGGAGGGTATCTCACATTCAACAGACAGGATGGCTTCTAGAACATAGAATAACCGGAATGGTGTAAACCTGGTAGCAGACTTAACGGATGTCTGGTGTTAGCAACATTACTTGTCTTCGGCATAGGTATATCCAGGTCTACAGGTTACACGAGGAGCGCCCAAGCGCAGCGTGTAGAAGAAGTCCTTTTCGGACTCAAAATAAAGCGAGCGAGCATTTCATTCTTCAGCGGAAAGGATTTAGTGACAGAGAAGCACAACGGTTAATGGGTAATTTCATATTAACCGAGTCGTGCCAAGTATAGCGCAAAAAGGTTTTAAGGAAGTAAATGGTCGGAATTTTTCGGGAGGCACTCGCGAAATTACGAGGGTCGTTGATTGCGAGTAGTTCAAGCACAGTGTTATTTTTCAAACTCGGGGTTCGTGAGTTCGAAGGGCGGACCATATCCTTTGGTTGCTCGAGATTATGAGTTGCGAAAAGTGTCCGGAGGAGGTCAACCGTCGCTGACCATCGCGTCTCGGGACTTCGCGAGGGGAGAATACCAAAATATGATACTCCAACTCATGAGGTCACGAGTAGTGAGACGCGCTAGTACTTGGGTCCTAGCCAATAGTTACATGTGGAGAGCGCTGACCAGAAAAGGATCCCTGCCCGTATCGCCATCTCGGGAAGCAAGAGTTTGGAAAAGAGGAGCCAAGGGTCTCTGACCCGCAAACTCACAAAATCATGAAACGCAAAGAATTTTTTAAATGACGAGCCCACAAAATCACCAAGAGTATTCTGGTCCGTCTGATCAAAAGGGGGTACGTGGTGCAAGATTAGGCTTTGTCGCCTCTTCGCGCATCACGACTTTGAATAATGAGAATCAACCTCCTCCTAGTTGCGAGATGCAAAGAATCCAAAGTACTCAGGGGTTGGGCTCATGGTCTTGACGACCAGTCACTTGGGGAAAGAAAAAGAGTTGTGCCAAAGGGCTGGATGTTGGGTTCAGCCGCAGGAAGGATCACCGTGTTCTCCAAAAGCTAGTTCAACTCGACCCTGATCTTAGTCCTCGCCAAAAATAAATGAAGGTGGATGGAGGTAGTTGAAACCTCAGCTTACTCATTGAATGCGAGGCATGGAGTTCCGGCAGGTAGTCTGCCCAAGAAGGTCTTGTACATTGATTTTCTCCAAAAAGGGGGTCACGTCGAGTTCTCATCTGACCAGAGGAAGTCTGCACACGCCATTTTGGCCTTTAATGTTTCAGCTACCTCCCCTGCAAAGGCCATGCAAAGTCAAGGAGATGTCTGATGAAGGGTTTCCATCCGAAGTTTGATTGAAGAGATGCTATGCCTTGAAGGGCGAGCGCGCCTCTGTTGGGTAAATCTGTCCGAGTATATGTACTCAGTTTTTGCATTTTTTTAAAGTTATCGATGGTAGAGCGAAGCTCCCGATTGTAAAGTTTTAGCAAACATTCTAGTTCTCTGGTTATGCATCTGTATGTGAGATTTCTTGTTTTATGACAGATAGTATTTCTTACTCCATCTAATTTTTATCTCATGCTGAGAGAGTTCGAGAACGACTGATTCGTGCGAATTATTACAATCATGCTATGATAAAGGATTTGTTGTTGCATTGTTGTATTCTCTGGTGTTTTGTGTTTGAATGTAAGAAGATCTTGTGTTTAGATGCCTTCTCCTACAGTCTGTTAGAAACCTGATGTTTACGACAGACCTTTGCATCTCTTTGATACAAGTCTTCCTCCTACTCACCCTTACTACAACTCACTGTCTGAAGTTTGATTAAGACCTCACCTACCCACGCCTACCTGACCTAGTTTCGGAGTTAGAACAATATGGCGTTGAGTTATCTTCCATTTGATCACCTCTTTTATAAACAAATCGTGACATAAAATGATGGGCGTCAGGCTCTGCTCCTGCTGCAATCCAGGGGTGACTTCTGATGCTAACATTTCTGGCGTCGTTGACGGGGAATGAAATTGAAAATTTTCCCCGGGATTGAACGACATTGAGCCTCTGATTCTGAAGGTGCATCAGGCATCAAAGCCTTCAAATATTGCTACTGTGCACCTGGCAACTCCATTGTGATGAATCCACTGGAGTGAACCTGTTGTTTTAGTTGTGTCTTCCAGAGGTAGACATACGCGGTCTCATCCACAACTACCCCTAGCTACACCTGTAGCTGATCCCGAGGTGATTTTCAGAAAAGGAAAGGCCTATAAAGGAGAAACTTCCACCGCTGAACCAGGTAATCCACTATCTCCTTCTGTAGAAACCCCTTTTTCTTCTCTTCAGCCTCCTAGCAGACCATTTTCTAAAGTCTCTTGCTTCCTGAATTTCAGGAGTGTTCCTGCTGAGTTTTCCCCTCCCAGTTTGGGATTGGAGGGAGAAACCCTTGGCACTCCCCTTTCCCTTGAAGTTGTACCTTGGCATAGACCCAGGACCACGAAAGACTTCCCAACTCCTCCTCTTGTTACTATCGCCTCTTCTACGCAGAGAGAAGCATCTGTTGACTCAAGCCCACTAGCTCTCTCCCTAAATCCCCCATTATTTCCTGTAAGCCCATTCCCAGTATCCCCTTTTCGAACTCCTTCTCCTCTGAGTTATCCTTCATCTAATATTCCTATGGCTGGTACTAATCCCCCTTTGAATAGAATGGATTCCATAGTCACTTCCAGATATGCCCCCTTAGTCCTACCCCACCCTATGAATCCTCTCCCTGTTGGAGATTACTTGAAGTATATGCCCAAGTTCACTGGAGAAGGGGACATAACTGCAGAAGAGCACCTGGCTGCTTTCTACAGTTATGCAGACAACCTGAACATTGAAAATGAAGATGTCTGGATGAGAGTCTTCGTTTAGAGCCTGGATGATGAGGTGAGGAAGTGGTTTAGAGGATTGGCCCTTGGATCTATTGTTGGGATCGAAGCTCTGGATGGTGCTTTCCTGAGGCAGTGGGGAGATAGGAAGGATTTCATGTATTACATAATGGAGTTCGAGTCTTTGAAGAAGATGGAAGGAGAGTCTGTCTCTGACTTCTCCAAAATATTTAATAAGATGTATAATAAAATTCCTGCTGAAATAAATCCCTCAGAGGCCTCGGCCAAGATTTCTTATGCTAGTGCGTTTGGTCCCGATTTCTATATTCTATTGAGAGAAAGAAGAGAAAACTCCTTAGCTCAAATGCAAGATGCAACTGTAGAAGTGGAATCAAATGTGTTAGCAACTGATAGACTAAGGAACAAGGCCAATGCAGATAGGAGAAAGGGAAGATCGGGAACCTCAACTTTTGGCCCATCAATGCCCCACCCTCAAGTGGATGAACTGACCAAGATGGTGAAGTCTCTATCTGCAGAGATGGAGAGAATGAAGGTGGAAGGGAGACAAGCATACAAGGGCCCTCAAAACGCCGAAAACAAAGAAGGTTTTAGGGGGACAAACAACATTACTTCCCCGACTGTGCAAAGAGAGAGGGGAAGAGACAGAGAGGACCAGAAAATTCAAGCCCCTTTTCAAAACAATTTTATGGCCGAGGAAGAAAGGGAAACAGGTGAGCTTGATCATGAGAGCCATTTCTTCGGAGACACTCCTCCTTTTCCTCATCTCACTCAATCAGCATACGAGGAGTCTCTCATGGACAGTCAGCTAAATGAACTGAGCAAGGGAGACAAAACTAGTGGCAGCCAAGGCAGGTATGATCTGAGGTCTAAGAAAAAGACAGTGGCACCTGATGTTCCTGAGCAGTTCACTAGAACAAAGAAACCTGCTAATGAGGCAGCAGATAGTCATAGAGGTAAGAAGACCTGACCCCTTTCTCCCATAGTCTAGAGTCATGTTCTCGAAATAAGAGAAATTCCAAAGCTTACATCTTCTTTTAATTTCGAGCATGAAATTCAAAACATCAAAATTCCTGTGCCCCTAACTGAATTGATTAAACATGAAGGGTTCAAGAAAATATTCTCTGATATTTTACAGTCTGAGGTCTCATGCCTTCCCACAGACTCCATCAATTTGCAATATGAAAAGCCTACAGTTATTCTAGGTCCTATGGTAGAAGACAGAAATGACTCATCCCCTCCCTTCTACACTTCCTTGAATATACATGACAAGGTGCTGCATAACTGCTTGATGGATTTAGGGGCTTCTCACAACCTCATGCCCAAGACTGTCATGGAATATTTAGGGCTAGAAGTCACCCAAGCCTATCATGACCTCTATTCCTTTGACTCCAGGAAAGTTCAATGTCTAGGGGTTATCAAAGACCTAGTCGTGACCTTGTTTCAGTTGCCCATGAAAAGTGTGGTCATGGATATTGTAGTGGCTAATGTCCCCCCCAAGTTCGGTATGCTGTTGTCAAGATCTTGGATAAAAATACTGGGGGGAAATTTTCAGATGGACCTCACATATGCTACTATCCCAGTGTTCGGAGGAGAACATAGGAGGCTATATAGGGAAGCCCAGTTGGCCTATATAATCAATGATGAAGCTAATCCCACCAACCATCCCATTTTTGCCTTGGACACTGATTTAAGTTCCAGTTTACTGCAACTCACTCATGCTCCCGAGCCTCCTCTTGAACTCAAAAAGCAACCCACCACTCCTCATGAGTTTCCTCCCTCCATCACCCCTGTCTGGAAAATGTTTTTTGATGGAGCCTGTTCCAGGGAAGGCGCTGGTGCTGGGGTGTTTTTTGTGTCACCTTCTCAGGAGACCATATCCCTATCATACAAGCTGGAATTTGAAACCACCAACAATGTGGCAGAGTATGAAGCTCTTGTTCTGGGTATGAGGGATGTGAAGGAAATGGGAATTAAAGAGATAGCCATATTTGGAGATGCTGAGTTGATTATCCAACAAGTCAGAAATGCCTATCGTGCCAATAATCCCCGGCTCAGAAATTATAGAAATGAGGTATGGGACCTGATTGATAGTTTTCTCTTGGATTTTAACATTTCTTTTATTCCGAGGTGGGAAAATACTTCAACCAATTCTTTAGCTGTCTCAACTAGTTTGCTCAAAGTTCCTCTGCCGCCTATGGTCAAATATGATGTTGAAATAAAATATAGGCCCTCTGTACCTAACAATGTCAAGCATTGGAAGGTATTCGAAGATGACCTGGAAATCGAAAAATTTCTCCAATCTATTGATGAATTTTTTGCGTTGCACATTGATCAGGATCCTGACACGGAAGGTGACCCTCACCTTGAGGTGTTTTTAAATAAAATTGCTAACCACCAAATTATTCAGCTACCTAGCAATCACATTCATAGGGGACTAATTCCTTTAGAAAGATTGTTCGATGGGAATGATGTGGCAGTAAAGGGTAGGGTTTTAGATGAATATGTTGACATAGCCGAGTGCAACATTGGCACACCGGAGGAGCCTAAGTTTGTCAAGCTGTCAAGAAGTTTGATCATAGAACAGAGGGCCGAATATACTAAGTTGTTGAGAGAATTTGATGATGTGTTCGCATGGACCTACGAAGACCTCAAGACGTATGACACATCTGTCATTGAGCACAAGATCCCACTGAAGGAAGAGGCTAAGCCATTCAGGCAGAAGCTAAGACAGATAAATCCCATGTTGCTGCCTGTCATGGAAAAAGAAATGAAGAAGTTGCTAGAGGCCCAGATCATCGTCCCCTTGAGATATTCCGAATGGGTGGCCAATTTGGTTCCGGTAAGGAAGAAAAGTGGAGAAATCAGACTTTGTGTCGATTTCAGGAACCTGAACAGGAGCTCAAAGAAAGACAATTATCCCCTACCTAACATGGAACACATATTGCAGAGGGTAACCAGTGCATCTAGGATTTCCATGATCGATGGTTTTTTTGGCTATAATCAGATATTGGTCATGCCTGAAGATAGAGAAAAAATGGCCTTTACCACCCCTTGGGGCACATTCATGTATGCCAAAATGCCTTTTGGGTTGATGAATGCAGGAGCCACATTTTAGCGGGCCATGGATATAGCCTTCATCGGGGAGAAAGATATCTTTGTGGTGATCTATCTATATGACATAACAATCTTCTCCAGGTCTGACAAAGAGCACTGCTATCACCTGAGAAAAGTTTTTTTGAAGTGTTGGAGGTTTGGCCTTTCCCTAAATCCTAAGAAATCTTTGTTTGCCATGAAGGAAGGGAAGCTATTATGCCATATAGTATCAACAGAAGGAGTGAGGATTGACCCTAGCAGGGTAGAGGCAATTCGGACCGTGTCACTTCCCAGATCTAGGAAGGAAGTTCAGGCCTTTTTGGGGAAGATTAATTTTCTGAGGAGATTTGTCTCAAATTTTGCTGAGCTGGTGAAACACATCACAGCCATGCTCAGGAAGGGAAATGAAGTGAAATGGACCACTGAACCTAGGGAATCTTTTTTCCAAATAAAAAGGGCATTGAATGAGGCACCTGTGTTGATCAGTCCTAACTATTCCAAAGATTTCCTAATTTTCTCTTTCGCTTCTTTTGATACAGTAGCATCGGTCTTGTTGCAGAAAAATGAGGAAGGGAGAGATAAACCCATTTCCTTCTTCAGCAAGGCATTGAGAGATGCAGAAATCAGATATGAAATCATGGAGAAGTAGGCCTATGCCTTGGTTAAATCTCTCAAAGATTTCAGATTCTATGTATTGCACTCAAAAGTGACCGCATACGTTCCTTCAGCCTCTGTGAAGGACATCCTTGTACAACCCGACATTGATGGGAAGAGGAGTAAATGGATAGCCAAGATCTTGGAATTTGACCTGGAGATAAGGCCTACCAAATTGATCAAAGGTCAAGGCTTAGCCAAGCTGCTGGCTGAAGCTAATTGCAAGGCTTCAGGGGTAGATTTCATCAATGCATGCTCTAAAAATGAGCAGAATCAGCTATCTGAGGTAAACCCTCAAACAGAACCCCTGTTGGCTCAATGTCCTTGGTATAAGGATGTCATATACTTTCTGCAAGAGTTGCGGCCTCTAGATGGCCTGCAAAGAAACAGAGCAAGAGCTCTGAAGCTCAAGGCAGTCAGATACTGCCTTGTCGATCAAATTTTATACTGGAAAGACCCCCTAGGGGTGCTTTTAAAATGCATGGATCCACAAAAGGTCGACAGGATCATGGTTGAATTTCACAATGACCTATGTGGAGGGCACCATTTCTGGAAAACCACAGCTCACAGAATTCTCAAAGCTGGGTACTACTGGCCCACCTCATTTGCCGATGTCTGTAGAAGAGTTAGAGCCTGTATCCCATGCCAAAGATTTTTAGGAAAGCAACAACTCAAGTCTCTACCTTTAAGGCATGTAGTTGTTTCGGGAACTTTCCAACAATGGGGTCTAGATTTTATTGGAGAAATCCACCCTGCTTCCAGCGGGTAGCACAGATGGATCCTGACTGCCACAGATTTCTTTACTAAGTGGATTGAAGCTATCCCTACAAGGAGTGCTTCCCACAAGGTAATCATTGGATTCCTAGAAGACCTTATCGTAAGGTTCGGCTACCCAAGAAAGATTGTTACTGATAACGCAACCTCTTTCAAGGCTGAGCCGTTAGTCAAGTTCTGTGAACAATTTGGGATCAAACTGATTCACTCCATCCCATACTATCCCCAGGGCAATGGTTTAGCAGAGTCCTTCAACAAATCCTGATAAGGATCATCAAAATATTATTGGAGGACAACAAAAGGGCTTGGAATTCGAAGCTGAAATTCGCTCTATGGGCCGATCGGGTGACCACAAAGATATCTATAGGCATCTCCCATTTCCAGTTAGTTTACGGAGTAGAAGTTGTCTTCCCTTCTCAGATGGCCATTCCCGTAGTGAAATTATTCCAAGATTATCAAGAAGATCCCAATGATATGATCCGAAGAATTCATCAGCTGATAGAAGTCCAGTAGGTCAGAGAGCAGGTAGTGATCAGAATTCAGGACCATCAACAGAGGATCAAGCAAGTTTCTGATAAGAAAGCCAAGAAGGAGGAGTTCCAGATAGGAGACCTAGTACTGAAATGGGATGATCCTAAGCAAGACAAGGGCAAGCATGAAAAATTTGAAGCCCTATGGATTGGGCCTTTCAAAATCTCTGAAGTCTTCTCAAATAACACGTACAGGATGCATGATTTGGAGGGTGAAGAAGTTTTCAATAGCCCAGTAAATGGGCATTTTCTTAAGAAGTGTTTTGTCTGAGCCTTCGGTGGCTCCTTTGTTTCTAAATATTGTCCTTTTGACTCTTTGTTTATTTTTACTTTTATTTTTCAGCTTAGTAAATGACTCCATAGCCCAACAGTAAGGCACTGGAACTGCAAAATGAGTCCTTAGAGCATCACAGGGACGACTCTATCCCCCATGGAGCCTAATGTTAGCAACATTACTCATCTTCGGCATAGGGATATCCAGGTCCACAGGTTGCACAAGGAGCGCCCAAGCGCAGCGCGCAGAAGAAGTCCTTTTCAGACTCAAAATCAAGCGAGCGGGCATTTCATTCTTCAGCGGAAAGGATTCAGCGATAGAGCAGAACAACGGTTAATGGGTAATTGAAGATTAACCGAGTTGCACCAAGTATAGTGCAAAAAGGTTTTAAGGAAGTCAACGGTCGGAATTCTTCAGGAGGCACTCGCGAAATTATGAGGGCCATTGATTGCGAGTAGTTCAAGCGCAGTGTTATTTTTCGAACTCGGGGTTCGTGAGTTCGAAGGGTGGACCATATCCTTTGGTTGCGCGAGATTCTGAATTGTGAAAAATGTTCGGAGGAGGTCAACCGTCGATGACCATCGCGTCTCGGGACTTCGCAAGGGGAGAATGCCAAAGTCCGATACTCCAACTCACAAGGTCACGAGTAGCGAGAAGCGCTAGTACTTGGGCCCTAGCCGATGGTTACATGTGGAGAGAGCTGACTAGAAAAGGATCCCTGTCTGTATCGCCATCTCGGGAAGTGGGAGTTTGGAAAAGAGGAGCCAAGGGTCTCTGACCCGCGAACTCGCGAAATCATGAAACGCAAAGAATTTTTTAAATGACAGGCCCACAACATCACCAAGAGTATTCTGGGCCATCTGATCAAAAGGGGGTACATGGTGCGCGATTAGGATCTGTTGCCTCTTCGCGCATAGCGACTTTGAATAATGAGAATCAACCTCCTCCTAGTTGTGAGACACGGAGCATCCAAAGTACTCAGGGGTTGGGCTCGCGGTCTTGACGACCAGTCACTTGGGGAAAGAAAAAGAGTTGTGCCAAAGGGCCGGATGCCGGGTTCAGCCGTAGGAAGGATCACCGTTTTCTCCAAAAGCTAGTTTAGCTCAACCATGATCTTAGTCCTCGCCAAAAATAAATGAAGGTGGATGGAGGTAGTTGAAACCTCAGCTCACTCATTGAATGCGAGGCATGGAGTTCTGGCCGATAGTCTACCCAAGAAGGTATTGTACATCGATTTTCTCCAAAAAGGGGGTCACGCCGAGTTCTCATATGACTAGAGGAAGTTTGCACGTGCCATTTTGGCCTTTAATGTTTTAGCTACCTCCCCTGCAAAGGCCATGCGAAGTCAAGGAGACGTCTGATGAAGGGTTTCCATCCGAAGTTTGATTGAAGAGATGTTATGCCTTGAAGGGTGAGCGCGCCTCTATTGGGCAAATCTATCCGAGTATATGTGCTCAATTTTTGCATTTTTTTTAAGTTATCGATGGTAGAGCGAAGCTCCCGATTGTAAAGTTTTAGCAAACATTCTAGTTCTCTAGTTATGCATCTGTATGTGAGATTTCTTGTTTTATGACAGACAGTCTTTCTTACTCCATCTAATTTTTATCTCATGCTGAGAGAGTTCGAGAACGACTGATTCGTGCGAATTATTACAATCATGCTATGATAAATGATTTGTTGTTGCATTGTTGTATTCTTTGGTGTTTTTCATTTGAATGTAAGAAGATCTTGTGTTTAGTTGCCTTCTCCTATAGTCTGTTAGAAACCTGATGTTTACGACAGACCTTTTCATCTCTCTGATACAAGTCTTCCTCCTACTCACCCTTACTACAACTCACTGTCTGAAGTTTGATTAAGACCTCATCTACCCACACCTACTTGGCCTAGTTTCGGAGTTAGAACAATATGGTGTTGAGTTATCTTCCATTTGATCACCTCTTTTATAAAAAAATCGTGACATAAACTGATGGGTGTCGGGCTCTACTCCTGCTGCAATCCAGGGGTGACTTCTGACACTAACATCTGGTAAGACCATAATGATGAAAACAACATTCTGTACCAACCTTTTTTGTGAATCCCTATGATTCGTCGAAGCATGGTAATGAGGACTTTGTTAATTGCTTCGACTTGGCCGTTGGCTTGTGGGTAATAGGGTGTTGAATTTTCATGGCGAAGACCCAACTTTTCAGTGAGTTTAGACATCATGAAGTTTCTAAAGTGGCTACTGTGATCGGTGACGATAGCCTAAGGAACACCAAAATGAGCTATGATGTGATTGAATATGAATAATGCTGCGGTCTTTCCGGTGTTGTCAAATGTTGGCATCGCCTCGGCCCATTTCGTAAAATAATCTACGGCTGCAATAATGTATCCATGCCCCCCGACCAAGTGACGATGACATGTCATGAAATTGATACCCCATTTCACAAAAGGACCAACAGAGACCACATGGTGAAGAGGAGTAGGATGTGACTGTATTTTATGGTTGTAGGTCTGACAGTCGTGGCATTTTTGGATGACAATTATACAATCGTTAAACAAAGAAGGCAAAAAATACCCTGCTCGCAAGATCTTCTGGGCAATAGCATACCCAAACATATGACCACCACAGGCTCCAGAGTGACAGTCATTTAGGTCTTTCTCAGCTTTGTCAAACGTGAGGTAGTGACAAAAAACTGAGTCAATCCAATGACTATAAAGAGTATCACCGAGGATAATATACTGACGGGCTTGGTAGCGTATTTGACGGTGGTCAGTACTAGACAAATTGGTCCAGAAAGTCTGGGTTTGGAGATATATGATGATATCTCCGTACCAAAGATCATTGGAACTAATCAGGAAAAGGGATTCATCAGGTAATGAATCGGCTGCTAGATTTTCTGTCTCAGAGTAGGGAAAGTCGCATATCAACTCGACAAACACTAAGGATTTCTTGGACTTAGTGTGTTCAAATTCTAAGTCAAACTCCTGGAGTATCACGATCCATTTGGAGTATTTTCCATCTATCAATTGACGTGTAAGAATGTGTTGCATAGGGTTGCAGTTAGAAATTACCGTAATCTTTCGAGAGAGAATATAGTGCCGGAAACATTGAATTGCTTGGACAACTACCAAGGCCAGTTTTTCAACATGTAAATACTTGGTTTCGGTAGGCATTAGACTTCGACTCAAGTAATAGATGACATGTTTTTCATGAGAATCATCCTCCTGGATGAGAACCATAGCAATGGTGTAATCTGAGGCTATGAGGTAGAGGAAATAATCACGGTTATAATCCGGTGGGAAGAGGAGTGGAGTACATGTCAGGGATAGTTTCAAAGCTTTGAAAGCTTTTTGGCGATGGTATCCCATATGAACTCAGACCCCTTTTTGAGTAGTCGCGTAAATCCAAGTGTTAACTTGGCATAGTTCAGGATGAAACGACAAAGAAAGTTTGCTTTTCCTTGCAAACTTTGTTACTGACAAAGCGAAGAAGGAGGAGGGAGATTGAGAATCGCCTCGACCTTCAAAGGATCTACCCTGATCCCTTGACTTGAAACAATAAAGCCTAGAAGTCAGCTGGATTCTACGCAAAAAACGCATTTGTGAGGATTCAAGCGTATATGGTAAAATCAAAATTTAAGGAAAATGACTCGGAGGTGTATTGGATGATCTATATAGCACATGGAATGAGCGGGTAAGTCATTGAGATATGGCTGCACGATGTGCTTGATATCATGGAAGGTGTAAGACATAGCGTGCTGAAAAGTTGCACCAACATTTTTTAGACCGAAATGAAGTTTTTGATAGGCAAAAGTGCCCCAAGGACAAATAAAAGTGGTTTTGTGTTGGTCCTCGGGAAAAATATTGATTTGATTATATCCAGAGAAACCATCCATTAGAGAGAATATTTCACTTCCGGCACAATCGTCGACAATCTGGTCGACGAAGGGGGTAGGAAAGTTGTCTTTAGGACATGCTTTGTTAATATCCCTATAATCAACACACATGTAGATTGTGCCTTGTTTCTTGTCGATCGGAACAAGATTGGAAACCCAGTCAATGAGAGCCATTGGGTAAATAAAGTCGGCTTTGAGAAGTTTCTCGACTTCAAGCTTGATAGCAGCCGTTTTACGCGGGTGGATCGAATGAAGGCGTTGCCGGACAAGTTTAGCGTCTGGGTATGTTTTGTTCTCATGTATCACAATGTGGGGATCAATACCTAGCATTTCTTCATAGCTCCAGGCGAAGGCGTCACAAAATTATTTGAAAAACGACTTGTAGGTGACCATTTGGTCAGGGGAACACGAAGCTCTGATATGCACATTTTCGACATTCCCAGGTTTTATGGATATGTCGAGGGGAATGGTGGGTGAGATATTGCTTAAGTTCCCTTCATAAAACACATCATGTGTAGACTCGGGAATGGTGGAAATGACGACAACGGTCGAGATCCATTGGCATCTCTCGATGGTGTGTTGTTCCAGGAAGAGGATGGAATGATGATGTCCTTCGTCCCAGGGGATGTCTTCCATAATAGACATAATTATCTTGTTCGTGGGAAAAATGACGCAAAAAGGATCTGGAGATAAATCACCAAGAGAGGGGGTAGTAGGAGTTGCCAATTGAATTGCCTGATAGGTGGATTTGACCGG
>JASDQU011403613.1:0-13972 GCA_032191745.1 Picea mariana
CCTCACCGATTACCTTGTTGATCCTGTGCTATTTTCTATGGCTCCTGTAGTGCGAATCGAACCCAACGACATTCAAGCTTTTCTCTTGTTTGATAACGCCCGAGAGGACCTTGAGAGGAACGGGTGGAGGGTTTTTATTGAGAAGTTCGAGGGTTTCAACCTCGCAGTCGCTCAGCAATTTTCACTTACATTCGATAGATGAAGGGCCAAAGTTGGGGACATCCAACTCGAATTGAACGAGGATTTCCTTAGCTCAGCCATTGGTCTGCCAGCCAAAGGGCAGAAATGGTTTAAAAATTCGAAGGTTGATGAAGTACCATGGCCACTACTATCTACCTTAAGAAAAATCAACAGTTGCGACAAAGGTATGCCAATTATAGCTCTTAAGTCTAGGTGGCATGATTTGTTGGCCATTATCAAGCAATTCATTACATGCGGGGGTAGATACGGTTTAGTTTTCCTATACCACCTCTGACTGCTCATGAGTTTCATAGATTTTCCTTTGAATATGCCACATTTCCTCCTTCGGAGTTTGTTTAAAATGGCTAAACGTTATAAGAGGGAGAAAGTCGACTCCAGCCTCTTCCACCACTGTTTAATTAAAATTATTGTAGTTCATCATTTGAGGTTGAGTGGCGACTGTTGGGAAGCTTTCTTGTTGAGGAATGGCTTTGCCAGCCCTGAAATTGGACATGTGGACAAAACCGTGGTCACAAAAACCCTTGTTGGGCCTATCGTGCCCCCTCCTTCACTCTTACCCTCTGTTGAACCCTCGACCTACCCGAACGATAACCTACCCGACACCCTGCCTGACTCATGTTTAAAAGACAGTGTTAAGCCTGTTAAGAGGCCTGGAAGGAAAAAAGGTAAGGGTAGCAACGATGTCAATTGCAAAGGTAAAAAGGTCGCGCGTTGGGTATCAAGGTGTGCTCGCAATAAGCCTAAACAAAACACAGACCAACAACCAATACTCTTGAGTGAAGATTCTGATTCCGAAATCGAGCGGTTTCTAACCAAGGAGTATCCATACTCACACGACCTTTGTTCAGCCAAGCCCTATGACTACGTGTCGAACCTCCCACTGTGCCTTAGAGATGACCCTAATTTCCCCGGGATCAAACTCGACAGTGGAACTGCTGGTAATTTGAGAGATTCCTCACCTGTAATTACACGGCCTGATCAACCACAGTGCAATGAATGCAAGTCATGGCTCAACCGATATTATACAGATGTCCCTCTGCTCCAATCCCGAATCAAGTCTTTGGAGGACCGAGTAAATGTGTTAACCAAGGAAAATGATAGACTGCAAGATAATGATAAAAGGAAAAAGACCACAGGCTCTGTCATTTTCAAAAATGTAGAGGCGGCCACTGCCATTGTTAACTCAAAAATAGCTTGATCGAATCGTATCCCTGAAACCAAGGTATGGTGTTTCAATAGTGATTTTAAAATGATTTTGTTTTCTTTGAATTAGCATAAATGATTTGTTTGCTCAATCGCATCTATTTCGGTTATGATTGAATTGATACAATACGATTCTGTTTGTAAATAATAACTAGCTACAGAATCGTGAGATTATGTAGCTAGTCATAAAAATTTGAATTTTTGTTGATTTTACAATTGAACACAATCTCAAATCGTGTATTTTTGTGCATTTATAGGTACACACGAATTTCAAAGGAAATTGGATCGACTGTGGCATCTTTGAACATGCTTTATTTTACATAGTTTTGGATAGGGCTGTTAGTTTTAGATAGGAACATGAATTTGGGAGATTCTATTCCCATAATTTTTGCAACAACTTTGATAATTTCCATAGGAATGTTTTCATCCTGTGGCCTTTATATATGTATTATTTTTGTAAAGAAAATTGATCATTGCTTGGGGAGCAGAGACTATGGACTGGTGATTATACAGACTCGAATGAAAGTGGATGTTTTGTACGGTCTTAGCTTCAATATATCATACTTTTATTCAAGTTTTTGTGCATTTCAATTTGTAATCAGATTATTGACTACTTTAGATATCATAATTTGCTACAGGTTGATGTGATGGGATTTAAATAGTGTCCATATTTGATGTCTCTCATTTTATACACATCAATAAATCTGTTTACATTTGATGACTAGAAGGTTGATCTTCTTCATTCAATGAACAGTAATACACAAATTTTCATACTCAGATTTATTCTAATATGATTATTTGTTAAATTATAAATTGTTGTTACACGTCTTGCTTGTTCTGTCATTAGTATTCAAGCGTCACTGCTTCCTGTTTACGTGAAGCATTTGGAAAATCTGGTGCGGGTTTCCCCCATCAAACAACGAAATCAAGTACTGTGCACAGGACAAATAGGAAATGCTATTACAGGTCAGTCTGTTAGTGCTATTTAATTAGTTTAGTTAATGTATAAATTTCTTATAATCTGAACACGTTTCACTGTTCATTTCTGTAGTTTAGATTTACAGTTAGGATTGTTATTTTATTTCTTAGCTTAGATAGCTGTCATTTTATTTCTTTTTCATAAAAGTTATAAAAATAAAAAAATACTAGCTTCGCTGTCATAAGACAATTCATATATGATTTTGCAGATTTCGATCAAAATTTGCATTTTGTGAATACTGTATATATAATAGAAATATAAATATATCAATACGCTGTGCATTTCATAAGTAGGATTACTGTTGTATAAATATTAATTAGCAAACTGTGAATATATATTAGACTTGTATATAGTTTGCAGCAACTGTTTTTTTTACTTAGTTAGTTTCTTTAGATTGTTTTTCCACTTTCCTAGGACTTAGATCGGCCAACGGAGCCACTAAACCTGTTGAGGTGAATTATTCCAAACGGCTTGGTTTAAGTAGACAACCCCGGACCGGATTCACTTCTCCAGTTGACGAGCGGTCAATTTCGCCCGTCAACAAATGGCGCTAGAAGGAGGGCCTGAAAATGGCACGAGGCGGTTGTAAGACTCCTCCACCACCCAACCGCTCACCTATAGTGACAAGAAGTCAGTCAAACGACAACGTTGTCCCTCAAACAACAACCACATCAAACGACGATCTATGGATCACAGTTGAACCAACAACTCCAAATCCTAGAGGTGGTGACGTACAAGAGATTGTCCGCCAATCTCTCATAAGAACACATAGTGCCTTTGCCCTCTTAAGATAACCAAACCAACCTTTGGACCAACCATTAGATTTCTCTAATATCAGAGAACAACTTGGAGGCACTAACCTCACTTTAAACCCTACAGATCCAATCCTCACTCTTGCAGTAGGAGGATCTGGTATACCACCCTCACCACCTCCATCATCCCCTTCTTCTTCTGGAGAATACTCTTCTGACGAAGGCAGTTCCTCATCCCAGCCTTCGACACCGCCCACACCAATGGCCAACTAGAACAATCCTGCTAGACCCTGGCTCGACCAAGATGCAGTAGCCATACTCGGGCCTTAGCATCCCTTACCCAAACATCCAGAGAAGTGGCTCCCTAAGTTTGACCCGGACTCTAAACAGGTCGCCGAAGATCACATCAAAATTTTTATGTTAGCCATTAGACTCCATAATGTCGAGCACGAAGACATAGTCTGTAGATTGTTCCCCTATACTTTCGAGGGCAATGCCTCTACCTGGTACTTTTCCCAGTAGCCCCATACGATCGTGTCATGGGAGAAGTTTGAATCCTGCTTTCTTGAGAATTTTGGAGACGATAAGTCCCCAGAAGTTTTAGTCATGGATCTTTCTAGTTTAAGAATGAACCCAAAGAGAAAATCAAAGACTTTAACCAAAGATTCTTAACACTAAAGAACCGAATCCATATGGATTCGATGTCTACTGAGAATCTTATTATAACATATTATACGAAAGCCTTACATCAAAGTATAGCCATTTGGGTAAAGAGATCTAAGAAATCCACGTTGCTAGAGGCCTTCGAAGAGGCCAGTCAGATTGAGAAAGACATTCTCAGCTTAAAAAACACTACTAGCAACGAAATAGAGACTAGTTCATCTTCCAAAAAGAAAATCGAAATCCTCCCTAGACCTGCTCAAAACAAAACGCAACCTGAAAGCTCAGATTTAGAAAAGTTAACAAAAGTCATTCAAAAACTGTCAAATCAAGTTATAGATTTGAAAAGGATGGCCGAAGAAGCTTCTTCGAGCAAAGGGCCTTACAAACCCCCATTTAGGAATCCTTTTCCCACCAACTGACCTAATTCAAATACTGAGGGCCTAAATCTAGAAAGCCTGCAATTCACCATTCAAACAATTCTAGAAGCCCAGGATAACTTGATGCCCCTTGAGATCCCTGAGGAAGTGGTTGAAAAAGAGACAGTTGAAGAAGATGAATCTTCTCCGAACATTTTTGGACACTTCTCGGATAGCATTTTTCAAGCTAATTTCGAGACAGTACATCCCTACAATACTAGGAGTAAGACAACAAACAAACCTTCTTCTGAAAACACTACGACTTTGCCCCCAAAACAGTCTAAACCAGCTGAGACTAAACAGAGTCATGTAAACCCAAACTTATATTATGATTTAGTTGAAGATCTAAAAAAGTTGAGGGCTAACATTTTTGTTTATAAATTATTAAAATTTCCGTTTCTGCTACAAAAAATGTTACAGAATATCGCAGAGAATAACAAAAACGGTAATCCAAGCAGTAACAAAGTGTTTCAGAATAACCCAAAAGTTCCTCAGAAGGCCTCCGCTAAGAACAATTTTGATTCTCACGAGAAGAGAGACCTTCCTGTAAATAATGTAACAAATGTAGATAAATTAGCTTTAGAGGCTGCGAGTAAAAAGCCACAAGCATCCACCGTTAGTACTCGCAGAAATGTACCTCCATTTTTGTTAACTTTTGAAATCTTTAATAAGAACGTGCACAATTGTACGGTAGATTCGGGAGCATCATCCAATGTAATGCCGTGGTCTGTGTGTCAGAAGATTAGTGCTGAAGTTGAACCATCCACCTTAAAGATCATCCAACTTGATCGAACTAGTGTTAAAGTTATAGACGAATTAAGGAATGTGCTTATAAGATTATCGTCTAACTCCAAAGTTCATCAAGTAATTGATATTATTGTTGTGGATATTCTAGAAGTTTATGGTTTATTTTTAAGAAGAGACTGGTCAGAGCAGCTACACGGCTATTTCGCGACAGATTGGTCTCACTTGTGGCTACCCGAGAACGGAAAGCCCAACAAAATCAAGGTAAAACGTGAACGTTACCTAAAGTTCACAGTGACAGATTTAAATGATCCTAATGAACCATTTACACCTTCTGCCGATTCACCTGAAATACAAGGGATGGAAATCTTTTTTGGCAATTTCATGGCCGTGAATTCATCTATCACTAACCCGAAACAACAGTCCGAGATTGTGGCATATGTGCAGCCAGTAGTTTCTACCCAATGGTCTCATGCACCCGACAAAAATCAAATATGGTCTCTTTACTTTGACAGGTCAAAGTCCAAGGAATGAGCTAGTGCAGGCTGCGTTATTATTGATCTAGCAGGTAACAAAACCCTGATTGCATGCATGTTAGAGTTTGAATGTACTAACAACACAGCAGAATATGAGGCTTTATTGCAAGGCCTTAGAAAAGCATTAGATATGAACATTCAAAACTTGACTGTCTTTGGTGATTCGAAAATCGTGGTTAGACAGGTAAGAGATTCTATCCACTGTTTATCCCCGCATCTTAAAAGCTACCAATCTGAGGTATGGAATTTGATGAATAAGTTTTCTGTTTTTAATATAAATTCTATTCCTAGATTGAATAATTCAGAAGCCGATTTATTAGCTAACGTAGATTTGAAACTCTTTCCTGCAGAAGGCTTGTCCCCGAATGCATTCTCCGTCGAACTGTTGTTCAAGCCATCTGTCCTCGACAACATTACGAATTGGAGAGTCTTCGACGACGATCAAAAAATTATTAGTTTCCTGCATATGGAAGAAACTTTCCAAGGCGCAATGATCGACGAATGCACTCATGACGACAATCTTCGAGATTTCACGGTAATACCAGATCCGAGATCTCCTGAATCTTCATCGGACATGTTAAATTCTATCCCTAAATCTGTAGATAGATTAGAAAATTTTTATGATCTTCAAGACAAATTCAAAAAATCGGTCAACTGTAAAACAAATAGTTCCTCTTTATTATATGAAAAAGTAAACTTGGGAACCAATGACAATCCACAGTGCATTAATTTAGGGGTGGGGTGTTCTGAACAAGAGAAAGCGATGTTTATTAAATTGTTTAAGGAATTCAAAGATGTTTTTGCGTGGACGTATGACGACCTAAAAACCTTTGACCCTAACATCATACAACATGCCATTCCCATGAAACCCCAAACCTTGTCGTTTCAACAAAAGTTAAGAAAAATGCACCCTAAACTCGAACCGACCGTCAAAAAAGAATTAAATAAACTCCTGAACGCTAAGATAATATTCCCAGTTAGGCACACGCAATGGGTTTCTAATCTTGTCCTTGTCCGGAAGAAGAGTGGTGAAGTCCGACTGTGCGTCGATTTCTGAAACCTTAATCGAGCGTCTGATAAAGACAACTACCCTATCCCACCTATGGAACAAATCCTTCAACAGGTATCTGGTTCTGAAAGTTTATCCTTATTGGATGGTTTTTCAGGGTATAACCAAGTCCTGATGTCTCCTCCAGACCAACTTAAAACTACCTTCCGCACTCCATGGGGCACCTACGCTTATAGGAAAATGCCCTTTAGACTCATTAATGTGGGTGCCACTTTCCAGAGAGAGATTGACATCGCTTTCCGAGGCTTAATCAATCAATCTGTCGTAGTTTACCTGGATGACGTTACTGTATTCTCGAAAAACAAAGCTGATCATCTAGCTCATTTGAGATCCATTCTACTGCGATGTCGTAAGTACGACATTTCCTTGAATCCTAAAAAATCCATCTTCGCAGTAGAACAAGGTAAGCTCTTAGGATTTATTGTATCAAGCCAAGGGATGATTATCGACCCTGAAAGGACTCAAGTCATCTCGAAACTCCCCCCTCCCTCGTCAAAAAAGTCTATGTAGTTTTTCTTAGGCCAGATAAACTTTGTCAGGAGATTCATCCCCAGTTTTTCAGAAATGGTGAGACCTTTACAGAATTTAATAAAGAAGGACGCACAATATCATTGGGGACCCTTAGAAAACCAAGCTTTTAATTCAATAAAAAAGGCCATAATAGACGCTCCTTCTCTCACGAGCCCCGACTTTTCGCAAGACTTCACGCTCTACACATTTGCTTCTAACTGCTCCTACGCTGCTGTCCTAACTCAAAAGAACGCTGAAAACAATGAAGTCCCAATTGCCTTTATGAGCTCAGCTTTCAAAGGCGCGGAACTTAATTACCCAGCTGTAGATTAGCAAGCCTATGCTGTTTTTAAAGAAGTAAAGCACTTCTGATCTTATCTTTTAAAATCTAGGACGAAAATTATTGTCCCTTACCCAGCCGTCAGAAATCTGTTAATGCAGAAAGAACTAGGTGAAAAGAGGGCAAATTAGGTCACCTCCTTACAAGAGTATGACATAGAAATCACCTCAGCACAAATAGTGAGAGGCCAAGGGCTATGCAATTTAGTCACTGACTCAGCCGTCAGATAGCAAAAGGAAAACGATATGTCAAACCCAGGACAGCATAACCAAAATTTAAGCTGTTGTGCACAAAACCGTTAGTCCCTGGTATGATGATATAAAATTCTATCTTGAACATGGGTTAGCCCCCTGTCACCTGGATCCCACTAAAATAAGAGCGTTAAGATTGAAATCTACCTCCTTTCAGTTGATTAATGGTATTCTGTTTCGTCAAAATTTTGATGGAGTACTAATGCGCTGTCTTGAAAAAGATGAAGCAGAAAAGGTCTTATTAGAATTGCACGCGGGAGAAGCTGGTGGGCATTTTGGTGGGGATAACACTGCCCATAAAGTATTAAGAGCAGGTTATTACTGGCCTACACTTTTTAGAGATGCTCATGCCTTGTGTCGCAAGTGTATTATTTGTCAAAAAACATCTGGGTGGATACAGAAATCAGCCTTCCCTTTACAACCTGTTTCAGTAGACTCCCCTTTTTAGCAGTGGGGTCTTGATATTATAGGTCCAATCAATCCGCCATCCTCACAACAGCATAAGTTTATCATAACAACCACAGATTACTTCACCAGGTGGTCTGAAGCTGCCCCATTAAGAGCTGTAAATACCAGTCAGGTAATTGCCTTTTTAAATTCGAATATTATCACTCGTTTTGGTATCCCTGACTATTTAGTATTCGATAACGCTTCATATTTTTCGTCTCTTGAGATGAGTGAGTTTTCTCTAGAAAAAGGAATTAAATTAAAATATTCTTCCAGCTATTACCCCCAAGGCAATGGATTGGCAGAATCAACTAATAAGAATCTGATTAAAATCATCAAGAGAACGGTATCGGAAAACCACAAAAATTGGCATAATGCACTGTTAAACACAATCTGGGCTGATAGAGTAACTCCGAAAACTGTTGTGGGTAACTCCCCCTTCTTTCTCGTCTATGGCAGAGAAGCAATTCTGCCACCACATATTCTTCTTCCCTCACTGCATCTATCATAAAAAATACAGGAAGAGGACTGGCCCCCTTTGGAGAATCGAATTAACGCATTATTAAAACTAGAAGAGGTAAGGGCTCAAGCAAAACGAAAGTTAGATCAGCATCAACTTGTGGTTAAAAGCTGGTTTGATTCCAACTCTGCCTCTGACAGAAACTTTGAAGTAGGTGACCTTGTCCTGAAATGGGACAAACCACATGAGGGAAATGGAGAGCATACGGAGTTTCAGAACTTATGGCTAGGACCGTTTTTTATTGCTGAGAAATTGGGTCCCAGCTCTTTCAGATTACAGAATCTAGAGGGACATCCAGTCACCTATCTAGTGAATGGCCAAGCTTTGAAAAGGTATTTCGCTTGATGACAACCCTATGTACAATGTGTAAATATTTTTCTTTTGTTTGCTTTTCTTTTGCTGTTTTGGTTTTGATTTCTCCCTTATGCTTATTAGTTTTTACTTTTGAAATACATATACCTGCATCATTAACTGTTCAAACTAAGAGAACAGAAAAAAAATTTCCTCTAAAATGACTGCTGAAAGTTTGTCTAAACATCAACTGTGATATGCTTCTAAAATTTACAGCCATGTTAAGGAAAGCTTGCTGTTTGAAAGGAGTTTATTGATTCCAATCTGTAATTGAAGCCTGCTACGATCATCCATTTTCTTCTTACGCTATCCTTGTTCCTTAAGGGAACAACTCAGAAGATGTCTCCCTGCCTTCGAAGGTCAGTTTATTAATAAACCATCTCTAGATCTTAATGAAGGATAGTTAAAGAATTCTCCCAAGGTCTGTAATTTATTAAAATATGTCCAAAATATCATAATTTTCAGCATTACCTCGCTCAATTATATATCTTTAAAAAACCAATAAATCATTAAAGAGCTGTGGGAAGTGCTTGTAAACCCGCCGGGATATTGAACAGGTCTACTGGCAGCGGGTAAATGCATGCATGACGTCAAGATAACTTCGTCGGGGTACTGAACAGGCCCGCTGGCAGCGAAGCAATGTCGGGTATATGAAAATTTACAAATATGGAATCTCTTGACCTTAAAATGTCCTTTATTCTGATCTGGAACTTCTTGGCAGGATACAGATATCAGAGTGGGTTAAATGGCAACCCTGTCGAGGCTATGGACGCCTGCTGGCAGTAGTGGCTTTGTCAACAGTATTGGAGATTTTATCCTTAATATCGTGACTCGCTTTTGTTTAGATTGTTATCAGTTTTCATCTTTTAAATAACAAGCAATCTGGAACTGGAATTTTTTATGATTGATGATGATGTTTAAACAATTTTCTAGTTGTTTTTGAGTTAGAGTTTTTCTCGTTATCCTAATCTGGACTTGTTCGTTTGGCAGAGATAACTGCTTCTACCAGTGTGTTGCCATTGTTGGCAGCCATTTTCATTCTTATCTTTTCCTTATAAGCTGCCTACACAAGGGTTTTGAACCCTCAATACTCGTCGCAACTTTAAAAAAAAAAAACGACACTATTATCTTTCACTCTCACATACCTGCTTTTCGTTTCATTTTCACGACTGCAAGCGTGAAAACCTACAGTTGGGATCCATGTTGATTGCAGTAAAATGATCTTTTGGATTGTTATGAACCTATTTGTTTATCAAAACACCAAACCACCACTCACTTTGCTTTTGACTATTGTTAATATGATTTTGATTTATAGATTCGTTGATGCAATGGTTATTTGATATTTTGGTGTCTTTGATCAAATCGTTGATGCAATGGTTTTATTGAACACATTAATTTTGGGATCAAATCGTTGGTGCAATGTTCAACATATTGGTTTCTTTTAAATCATACAAATGCTATTGTTTATTTAACATTTTGGTTATGTATTTCATGGTTTTAAATGGTTATGTGATAATCCATTTGACATGTTGTTCACAATGCTTTTGATATACACTATTGGGATTTGGATGAAACATTTTACCAAGGCGTCGTCGATTGTACAACCCGACATGATACTTTTGCATGGTTTCAATTCACTCCACCACCCTCGCATGCATAAGAATTAACGCTCTGTCTTGCATTTCAGGTTGCCTCTGCTTGTTTTGGGGAAGCTGCGGGAAAAATGGTTCTATGTCTACCCTGTCAAACCCCCTCATCGATTACCCTGTTGATCCTATGCTATTTGCTATGGCTCCTGTAGTACGAATCGAACCCAATGACGTTCAAGCTTTGCTCTTGTTTGATAACGCCCGAGAGGACCTCGAGAGGAATGGGTGGAGCGTTTTTTTTGAGAAGTTCAAGGGTTTCAACCTCACAGTCGCTCAACAATTTGCACTTACATTCAATGGATGCAGGGCCAAAGTTGGGGACATCCAACTCGAATTGAACGAGGATTTCCTTAGCTCAGCCACTGGTCTGCCAGCCAAAGGGCATAAATGGTTTAAAAATTCGAAGGTTGATGAAGTACCATGGCCACTGTTGTCTACCTCAAGGAAAATCAACAGTTACGACAAAGGTATGCCAGTTACAACTCTGAAATCTAGGTGGCATGATTTGTTGGCCATTATCAAGAAATTCATTACATGCGAGGGTAGATACGGTTTAGTTTTCCTATACCACCTCCGACTGCTCATGAGTTTCATAGATTTTCCTTTGAATATGCCACATTTCCTCCTTCGGAGTTTGTATAAAATGGCTAAATGTTATAAGAGGGAGAAAGCCGACTCCAGCCTCTTCCACCACTATTTAATTAAAATTATTGTAGTTCATCATTTGAGGTTGAGTGGTGACTGTTGGGAAGCTTTCTTGTTGAGGAATGGCTTTGCCAGCCCTGAAATTGGACATGTGGACAAAACCGTGGTCACAGAAACCCTTGTTGGGCCTATCGTGCCCCCTCCTTCACTCGTACCCTCTGTTGAACCCTCGACCTACCCGAACAATAACCTACCCGACACCTTACCTAACTCATGTTTAAAAGATAGTGCTAAGCCTGTTAAGAGGCTTGCAAGGAAAAAAGGTAAGGGTAGCAGCGATGTCAATTGCAAAGGTAAAAAGGTCGCGCGTTGGGTATCAAGGTGTGCTCGCAATAAGCCTAAACAAAACACAGACCAACAACCAATACTCTTGAGTGAAGATTCTGATTCCGAAATCGAGCGGTTTCTAACCGAGGAGTATCCATACTCACACGGCCTTTGTTCAGCCAAGCCCTGTGACTACATGTCGAACCTCCCACCGTGCCTTAGAGATGACCCTAATTTCCCCGAGATCAATCTCGATAGTGTAACTACTGGTAATTTGAGAGATTCCTCACCTGTAATTACACAGCTTGATCAACCACAGTGCATTGAATGCAGGTCATGGCTCGACCGATATTATACAGATGTCCCTCTGCTCCAATCCCGAATCAAGTCTTTGGAGGACCGAGTAAATGTGTTAACCAAGGAAAATGACAGATTGCAAGCTAATGATAAAAGGAAAAAGACCACAGGCTCTGTCGTTTTAAAAAATGTAGAGGCGGCCACTGCCATTGTTAACTCAAAAATAGCTTGATCGAATCATATCCCTTAAACCAAGGTATGGTGTTTCAATAGTGATTTTAAAATGATTTTGTTTTCTTTGAATTAGCATAAATGATTTGTTTTCTCAATCACATCTATTTCGGTTATGATTGAATTGATACAATACGATTATGTTTGTAAATAATAACTAGCTACATAATCGTGAGATTCTGTAGCTAGTCATAAAAATTTGAATTTTTGTTGATTTTACAATTGAACACAATCTGAAATCGTGTATTTTTGTGCATTTATAGGTACACACGAATTTCAAAGGAAATTGGATCGACTGTGGCATCTTTGACATGCTTTTTTTTTACATAGTTTTGGATAGGGTTGTTAGTTTTAGATAGGAATAGGAATTTGGGAGATTCTATTCCCATAATTTTTGCAACAACTTTGATAATTTCCACAGGAATGTTTTCATCTTATGGCCTTTATATATGTATTATTTTTGTAAATAAAATCGATCATTGCTTGGGGAGCAGAGACTATGGACTGGTGATTATACAGACTCGAATGAAAGTGGATGTTTTGTACAGCCTTAGCTTCAACATATCATACTTTTATTCAAGTTTTTGTGCATTTCAATTTGTAATCAAATTATTGGCTACTTTAGATATCATAATTTGCTACAGGTTGATGTGATGGGATTTAAATAGTGTCCATATTTGATGTCTCTCATTTTATACACAGCAATAAATCTGTTTACATTTGATGATTAGAAGGTTGATCTTCTTCATTCAATGAACAGTAATACGCAAATTTTCATACTCAGATTTATCCTAATATGATTATTTGTTAAATTATAAATTGTTGTTGCTACATGTCTTGCTTGTTCTGTCATTAGTATTCAAGCATCACTGCTTCCTATTTACGTGAAGCATTTGGAAAATCTGGTGCGGGTTTCCCCCATCAAACAGCGAAATCGAGTATTGTGCACAGGACAAATAGGAAACGCTATTACAAGTCAGTCTGTTAGTGTTATTTAATTAGTTTAGTTAATGTATAAATTTCTTATAATCTGAACACGTTTCACTGTTCATTTCTGTAGTTTAGATTTACAGTTAGGATTGTTATTTTATTTCTTAGCTTAGATAGTTTTCATTTTATTTCTTTTTCATAAAAGTTATAAAAATAAAAAAATACTAGCTTCGTTGTCATAAGACAATTCATATATGATTTTGTAGATTTCGATCAAAATTTGCATTTTGTGAATACTGTATATATAATAGAAATATAAATATATCAATACGCTGTACATTTCATAAGTAGGATTACTGTTGTATAAATATTAATTAGCAAACTGTGAATATATATTAGACTTGTATATAGTTTGCAGCAGCTGTTTTTTTTACTTACTTAGTTTCTTTAGATTTTTTTTTCACTTTCCTAGGACTTAGATCAGCCAACGGAGCCGCTAAAATCGTCGAGGTGAATCATTCCAAACAGCTTGGGTTAAGTAGACAACCCCAGACCGGATTCACTTCTCCAGTTGACGAGCGGTCAATTTCGCCCGTCAACAGGCCTTCAGAGCTTATTTTGTAGCTATTAGATAGAACAAGGTCCTCATCTAGCCATAGAGGATTATGGTTGGACTCATTACTTAAAAGAGTAGCTTGTTTAGTTGCAATCCTAGCATTAAAGTCTCCTAGCAGGAGGATATTACCTTCATTTTTCAAATTATAGGTATCTTGTTCTAAATTATTATAGGGACAATTTTTATCTAGATTATTTTTCTTATAAAAAGTAGAATTAATACGTGCAAAATAACAAATTGCTATATACATCTTCTTAGCATTGGTGTCTGAAATTTCTATCCAAATGTTTTGATT
>JASDQU011403614.1:14611-25598 GCA_032191745.1 Picea mariana
GGGTAGGTGGTAATATTTTTGGTGTGGGGGAGGTCTGAGATCATGAGGAGGCGCCATGTAGTGGGGGGGGAGCGCTTTCAAAACCACCTACTCGGACCACCCCCCCCCCATTAAAGGCAGAAGGTCGGGGTCATCCAATATGGATTGCGTGTCGTATATCTAAGTGCTCCAATATCGGCCACACATCTGGGTGCATTCTTTATCACTACGTGCCCAGACCATCATTTTCCCAAAAAACTAGGATAAAATGCAAAAGTGGGTTTTTTTTCTCCCTTCTTTCGTGCACCTTTTCACCAAGGTGCCATTTCCTAAGGGAAAAACACCTCTTTACAAACATTTTGCTAACACCCTCCACCACCTTTCATAGCATTCATGTTTTTCTCTTAGCACATCCCCTCTTTTGGCAGTCATGAAGCACATAACCATTTTCTATTAAAATAATAGAATTTACATTCATCGACCTTTTGTACAAAGGTCCATCAAATCAAACATTCACACTTTTAGGTTTTCCATAATTCCTTGACCAATATAGTTATATTTACAGACTGGGGGAAACAGGGTGTTATAATTCCCTCCCCCTTAAAGGAACATCGTCCTCGATGTTCTATCTGTGAACATGACATGTATGTACAGGAATAAACAAAATCGGATATGCATGTCTCATGGCATCCTCCATTTCCCACGTAGCCTCATCTAGGCCAAAGTGTTTCCATTGCACCTTGACTTGTGCAATGGTTCGGTTCTTGAGTGAGGTTTCCTTCTTGTCTAATATGCATTGGGGTCCTAGCAAGAACTCTCCCTACAGCTCCACCTGGATCACAGACCAGTCAATTATATGATTATCATCATGTACATATTTCTTCAATAATGAAACATGAAAAACATTATGTTCCTTTACAGTGGGAGGGAGTGCTAGCCTATAGGCTATAGGTCCCACTCTATCTAAGACTTCAAAGGGTCCACAATACTGAGATGCCAATTTGGCACAGGCTCCCATTCTCAGGAAACTCTTCCTGGGTCTAACTCTGAGATAGACATGGTCTCCAGTCTTGAACTCTCTGTGAGTCCTCTTTCTGTCGACATAACTTTTCTATCTATCCTGAGAAATCTTCAAATTTTGTCTTATCTGAACCACTTGATGTTCCATTTCTTTCAACATGTCAGGTCCGATTGTAATTATTTCCACTGGGTTACTCCAGTTGATTGGAATATTGCATTGTCTACCATAGAGAGCTTCAAAAGGGCTCATCTTCAAGGATTCCTGATAACCGTTGTTGTAGGCAAACTCTACCGATGATAGGTAGTGTAAGCACTAGAAGTCACCTTCAGATTGCATTGAACGTAAGCCCAGTACCCATCAATTTATACAATAAATGTAAATGAGTTTTAGGTGATCAAATGGAGAGGACTCAATGATAATAACGTTCTAACTCATAAATTTGGACTAGCATGCACCAGCCATTGAGGCCTTGAATCAACTTCAATCAGTAAGTTGGAGTAAGGGTGAGTATGAGGAATATTTAGTGAGAAAGGTGTGGAGGTCCTCTATGAACATCATATTTTCTAGCAGCCTAAGGAGGAAAAACCTAAACACAAGGTCATATTGGATTCAAATTTCAAGGAAGCTAAAATAAATCATAACAGTACTATAATCAAACATTTATCATAATACAGTTACAACAATCCATGTGAATCAATCAAACATGAACTCTCTCAGTATCAGAGGAAAATAATATGGAGTAAGAAAGATGACTTAGATTAATCAAGTTGTCTCAAAAACAAATACATAACCTGAAAACCAGTGTTCTTCATAAAAATATTACAAAAGCAGGGAGCCTGGCTCAACCATTCGACCTTTCCAAAATATGAAAACTGAGTATATATACTCAGAGAAACTGCTCCCTTCATAAACATGCTCTGGTCATTACCTTCAATCCTAGGCGTATTCTCCTTCCTCTACCTGAACGCACTTACATTCTTCTATCAGACACGATCTTGGATCGGTATGGGCTTTGCAGGAAAATCCGTTGACAGAGGGTCCTTGGGTTGACAATCTTCTTCCACGACTAGACTTTCCATGCTTTAGATTTACGGGGTGAAATGAGGTTTCAACTACCTCCCCCCATTTCCATTAATTAACTACATTGGGATTGGGACGGAGCCTGATGCCCATGAATGCTCCAGGAAACATTCGCGACTCCTCTAATTCAAGCCCAGTGTTTTGAAACCACACAGATCTTCTAATGAAACCCAAATGAGAGATTTCGGCTCTTGGCACAACTCTTATCCATCGCTCCATGTGACCTCGGGCCATGACCTTACGCATTCCCTATGAAACTTTATGATTTTGTCTTTCGGGGGTTCTCAATCCACTTTCTTTCAAAAGTCTTGATGCCCGCTTTTGTGAAATGGCCCACTCTAATCAACGGTCACACTTGATTCAAAATGGACGGCCATGATATTTTCCCTAACAATACGAAACACTGGCTGTGTGATGAGCGTTGTCCCCGTTTTATATACCACAGGCCCAATTCTTGAACGTTTCGTGATTTCGCATTTCGAGGGTCTCACACCATGTTCTACTTCTGAAACCCGAACCATGAAATCGTGATCCTGCTGATTGAATGGGTGCTTATATTTCTCTTGGCCACACCTTCTATGTGATTCTAGGCTACAATCATGGGCCTAACTCTTAGGTGTACCGTAATTTCACGCATCGCGAATTCATGATGCGCTCCATGCTCAAAACCCCAAGTCGTGAAATCGCGATGCTCAAATCAGGTGCCATGTGTCTCCTTTGATCAGACGGCCCAGATTTACTTTTGATTGAACGGTCCAGATCTCCCTTTCGATCAACAGCTGCGATATTTTCGCTATTTTTCATCTTGCGAGTTCCAAATACTCTTCTCTTTGATCGCTTTGACTCGTGAAATCACGACTATGCTGATCGTGCACCATGTGTCCTTCTGATACCAGCAGCTAAGATGACATCACGATTTCGTGACTCTACCTAACACTATTCCTCATGCAAATGTATGTTCCCGATCACTCGATGACCATCAATCTGATCGTCTTGAAGGATCTTTGTTGTTGAAGGGTGATCTTATTCACTCACTTGATTTGAATCCATACTAAAATCTTCAAGTGTTTCTCTTGGTGCTGACGACTACGGCCTATGAATGGCTACTGGGAAGAATGACAAAGGACTCAGGCAAATAAAAGGATCAACAACAAAGGCAACGAGAGACGTGATTGGCTTAGGAAAAACATAAAGACTTAAGGTTGATATTTCTCAGGTGAGACATTGAAGAAAACAAGTATATCAAATGGGTGAAGACCAACAGTAGAAAAATATATCCCGAGAGGAGAATTTACAATTGGTCTAAGAAAGAGGATAAACATGCAAAAATTATAGACTTAGGTGGAAAACACAACTCACAAAGCATGATAGGTTTATGTGCTAACATTAGGCTCCATGGGGGATGGCATGCTCCCTGAGAGCTGCCAAGAACGGGCAGTTCTCGTGCCTTGCTTTGAGTTATGGAGTCTCCTAATAAAACTAAACAAAATAAACATAAAACAGAGATGGTATTTACAGTGGTGGGACGTCAATTGTGGATTTTAACAAAAAACCTTCTCAGGAAATGCCCATTTACAGGGCCAACAAAAACTTCATCACCCTCCAGACTCTGTAACCTGTAAGTATTATTTGGAAATGCCTCAGAAATCTTGAAGGGTCTGATCCAAAGGGCTTCGAATTTACCATGCTTTCTCTTGTCATGCCTAGGGGCATCCCATTTGAGCACTAGATCTCCCAGTTGTAAATCCTCTTTTTTTCTCTCCCTATCAAAAGCTTTCTTGATTTTCTGTTGACGGTCATGTGTTCTGTCCATTACCTTCTCTCTGGTCTATTTCACTTCTACTAGCTGATGAATTATTCTAATCATATCATCAGGCTCACCTTGGTGATCTTGAAATAATTTCGCCATGGGCAAGGCTAGTTGAGAGGGAAAAAATGCTTTAGTTCCATATACAAGCTGGAATGGAGAGACGCTGAGAGATATTTTCGTTGTCACTCTATCATCCCACAAAGAAAACTTGAGCTTTGAATCCCACGCTTTCTTGTTATCCTCTAACAGTATTTTAATGATTTTGATGAGGCTTTTGTTAGAGGATTCTACCAATCCATTGCCTTGGGGGTAGTATGGGGTATAGTGAATTAGCTTGATTCCAAATTGCTCACATTATTGGATTAATGGTTCGGATTTGAAGGATGTTGTGTTTGTTGTGATGATTCTACTCGGGCAGTCGAATCTTGCTATGATATCCTCCAAGAAACCGATGATAACTCTATGAAAAGCAATCTTTGTGGGAATAGCTTCTATCCACTTGGTAAAGTAATCTGTGGCAGTCAGTATCCATCTGTGTTGACCATTGGATGCGGGATGAATTTCCCCAATGAAGTCCAAGCCCCACTGCTGGAAGGGCCTTGAAGCAACCATAGGTTTCAATGGCAGGGGCTTTAGCTATTGCTTTCTTAAGAATTTATGACATTTAGCACAGGCTCTGACTTTTGCGCAAACAACAGTGAATAGAGTAGGCCAAAAATAACCACCCCTAAGAATTTTATGGTCTATCGTTCTCCAAACGTGACTCCCCTTGCACAAACTATCATGAAAGTCCGACATAATACTTTGTGCCTCGTGTGGGTCTAAACACCTCAAAAGTACCTCCAGGGGATCTTTCCAATATAAATTTTTATCAACAAGGTAGTATTTAATTTATTTGAGATTTAAATCTCTCGCCTTGTTCCTTTGCATGCCATCGGGGGGCCTTAACTCTTGCAGAAAAAATATAATATCTTTGTACCAGGTGCTTTCTGCTAGCAGAAATCCGTCCTGAGGACTGCTATCAGACAACCCAACCTGTTGATTTTCTGAGCAAGTGTTGATGAATTTAACCCCCAAAGCTTCACAATTAGATTCAACCAACAGCTTGGCTAAACCTTGACCTTTGATCAATTTCGTGGGCTTGATCTCCAAATCAAATTCAAGGATCATGGAAAACCATTTTCTCCTTCTCCTGTCTATGTTAGGTTGAATGAGAATATCCTTCACAGAGGTTGAAGGAACATAGGCGATGATCTTTGAATGCAACACATAGACTCTGAAATCTTTGAGAGATTTCACCAAGTCATGGGCATGTTTCTCCATGATGTCGTATTTTATCTCAGTGTCCCTTAGTGCCCTACTGAAAAAGGAAATAGGATTCTCAATCCCTTCAGCATTTTTCTGCAGTAGAACAACGACCACTGTATCAAAAGAAGAAAAAGAAAATATTAGAAAATCCTTGGAGTAATCAAGATTGATAAGCACATGTGCTTCAATCAATGCTTTTTTTATTTGATCAAAGGATTCTCTAGGTCCGGCAGCCCATTTTACTTCATTCCCCTTCCTGAGCATGGTTGTGATATGCTTTAATGATTCGACAAAATTGGAATCAAACCTTCTTAGGAAATTAACTTTCCCCAAGAAAGACTGAACCTCCTTCTTGGACCTCGGGAGTGACAAGGTTTGGATTGCTTCCACCCTACTAGGATCAATTATTACTCCTTCAGCAGATACTATATGCCCCAATAACCTTCCCTCCTTCAAGGAAAACAACGATTTCTTGGGATTTAAGGAGAGCCCAAACCTTCTGCATTTCAGGAAGACTTTTCTAAGATGACAGCAATGTTCTTCATTAGATCTAGAGAAGACTGTTATGTCATCTAGAGAGATGACCACAAATTTGTCCCTTTCTCTAATGAAGGAAATATCCATGGCTCGCTGGAAGGTCTCTTCTGCTTTCATCAATCCGAAAGGTATTTTTGCATACATGAATGTGCCCCACGGAGTGGTGAAGGATGTATTTTCTATATCTTCAGGCGGGACATAAATCTGATTGTAGCCAGAAAAGCCATTAATCATGGAAATCTTCGATGTGCCTGTCACCCTTTGCAATATGTGTTCCATCTTTGGAAAAGGGTAATTGTCCTTCCTAGAGCTTCTATTCAGGTTCCTGAAATCGACACAGAGTCTGATTTATCCATTCTTTTTCCTCATCAAGACCAAGTTGGCCAACAATTCAGAATATCGCAACGAGACAATGATTTGGGCATCTAGCAATTTCTTCACCTCCCTCTCCATGATAGGCAACAAAATAGGATTTATTTGTCTTAATCTCTTCCTAAATGGTTTGGCCTCCTCTTTCAATGTGATCTTATGCTCGATGATGTTGGTATCATATGTTATGAGGTATTCATAAGTCCAAGAAAACACATCGGCAAATTATTTTAATAGCTCAGTATACTCGGATCTCTACTCTCTTGACAGGTTGCTCGACAACTTGACAAACTTTGGATCCTCCTCTGTACCGATGTTGCACTCAGCTACATCAACAGTCTCATTCGGGCCCTTGAGCTTCATTTCCACATCATTCCCCTCGAACAATCTTTCCTAAGGCACTAGTCCCTTTGGGATGTGGTTGCTTGGCAGCTAGACAATATGGTGATTAACAATTTTATTCAAAAGTACTTCAGGGGGAGGGTCACCTTGGGAATCATGATCCTGATCAATGTGTAATGTAGAGAACTCGTCAACCGACTCAAGAGATCTTTGGATCTCAATATCATCCTCGAATACTTTCCAATGATTTATATTATCAAGTACAGAATGCCTATATCTAATCTCAACATGATACCTGAGCTTAGGTGCTTGTGGGATCTTGACCTGGCTCGCTGAGGTGGCCAAAGAATCAGCCATAGTATTTTTCTCTATTGGAACAAATGTAATGTTGAAGGCTGAGAAGAAATTATCAATTAGGTCACACACCTCATTCCTGTAAGTATTAATCCTAGGATGCTTGACTCGATAAACATTTTTTACTTGATGAACAATTAGTTCGGCATCCCCAAATACTGCTAGCTCTTCACTTCCCATATCTTTCGCAGACCTCAAACCCAAAACAAGAGCCTCATATTCTGCCACATTGTTGGTAGCTTCAAAATCTAACTTGTATGATAGGGATAGGGTTTCTTGACATGGTGACAGAAAAACCACTCCAGTACCAGCACCCTCCCTAGAAGAGGCTCCGTCGAAAAACATCTTCCACAGAGAATTAGTTGGAGGAGGTATTTCACTAAAAGAGATGGGTTGATTTCTGATTTCAAGAGGAGCCTTAGGAGTATCAGTGAGTTGTAACAAACTATATCCCAAATCAGTATCGAGGGAAAAGATAGGGTGATTTGTGGGGTCCACTTCATCACTGATAATGTAGGCCAACTGGGCTTCTCTGTACAGTCTTCTACGCTCCCCCCTGAACACAGGTATGGTAGCATATGTGAGGTCCATTTTCAAATTCCCCCCCAGTCTTTTTATCCAATATATTGACAAAATCATGCTGAACTTGGGAGGAACATCATCCACCATGATATCCATGACCACACTTTTCATGGGAAGATGAAACAAGGTCACGACCATATATTTGATAACCCTGAGACATTGCACTCTCCTTGAATCAAAATAATACAAATCATGATAAGATTTCATGATTTCTAGTCTGAGTTCTTCCATGACAATCTTGGGCATGAGATTATTGGATGCCCCTGAATCCATTAGACAATTATGCAACACCTTATCATCTATGTTCAGGGATGTGTAGAAAGGAGGGAATGAATCATCTCTATCTTCTACCATAGGAACTAGGATGACTACTAGTTTTTCATCTTGAAGGTTTACTGAGTCTATGGAATGGCAGGATGGCGCAGGCTGCAACCACTTAGAGAGGGATCTTTTAAAATTTTCGTGCTTGACCAGCTCTGAAAGGGGTACGGGGATCCTGATATTTTGAATTTCATGCTCAAAACTAAAGGAGGAATGGGGCCTCAAAATTTCTCTCACCTCTGGGATAGGGTCTTTGGCCACTGGTGAGGGATTCTGAGATTTATTTTCTTTATTTTTGTTTACTGCATCTTTAGCAGGATTCTCTACTCTAGCAGGCTGATCAGGGATGTCAGATTTCCCTTCTTTCTTCTCAGACCGGAGGTTGTATTTTTTGGTACCACTATTTTCCTTCTCCCCCTTACTCAGATCATTTATTTGGCTATCTATGAGGGACTCCTCATATGCAGATTGAGTCAAATGGGGAAATGGGGGGAATCTTCAATACAATGAATTTCAGGGTCAAGCTCTTCTTCTTCCCTTTCCCCATCAGCAAAAACATTATTTTGGAGAGGGGTTTAAATTTTTTGATCATCTCTATCTCTATTCCTTTGTTCCCTAGGCATAATCTAAGGAGTGTTGTTATTCATCCTTATGAAGTTTCCTCTGTTATCAATATTTTGAGGATTTCTGTATGTCGGCTTCCCCTCTACTTCCAATCTTTCCATTCTAGTTGAAAGTGATTTTAGTAACTTGGTTACTTCATCCATTTGAGGGGGGGAAACAGAGGAACCAGAGGTAGAGGCTTCAGATCTTCCCCTTCCTCTATCTCTCTCATCTTTATTCCTAAGTCTTCCAACCGCTAATACATTGGATTCTACTTCCAGGGATGCATCTTGCATATGAGCCAAGGAAGTAGCTCTTCTTTCTCTCAATAGGAGGCAGATATCTGGGTCAAAAGCACTTGCATAAGTAATTTTAGCAGAGGCTTCTGTAGGATTTATCTCGACAGGGATCTTATTGTACATTTTATTGAATCTTTTGGAGAAATCAGAGACTAATTCTCCCTCTTTCCTATTCAGGGACCCAAACTCTGTGATATAATACATAAAAAAAAAATTATCCCCCCATTGCCTCAAGAAAACATCATCTAGGGCCTCAATCCCATCAATATATCCAGGGTTTAATCCCCTAAACCATTTCTTAGCCTCACCATCAAGGCTCTGGACAAAGACTCTCATCCAGACATCTTCATTTTCAATATTCAAATTGTCTGCATAATTGTAGAAGGCAGCAAGGTGCTCTTCAGCAGTTATGTCTTCTTCTCCAGTGAAATTGGGAATATACTTTAAGTAATCTCTAGTAGAGAGAGCATTCATTGGCTGAGGTAGGATTAGAGGGGTGTATCTTGTAGCCACTATGGCATCCATTCTATTTCTAGGAGGATTGGCACTTTCCATAGGGATTATAGGTGGAGGAGAATTAGGAGGGGATGGAGTTCGAACAGGGGAGACTGGAACTAAGCTTCTGGGAGGAAAGGGGAATAGCAGAGGATTTAGAGAAAGGGCTATAGGGCTTGAGGGAGCAGAGGCTTCTCTTTGCGTAGTAGCAACAATAATAGGAGTAGGGGTGGTAAAGCCCTAGGTAGGGAAATCTTCTGAGGCGTTGGGTCTAAACCATGGAACAATTTCAGGGGAGAGAGGAGTGACAAGGATTTCTTCCTCGAATCCCATACCGAGAGGGGAAAACTCAATAGGAACACTCCCAAAATTTAAAGTTCGGGAAACTCCAACAGATGGAAAAATAGGAAAATGAGAAGCAAATATTGGAGTTTCAATAGAAGGATCATGAAAATCAACAGAAATACCTGGTTCAACAGTGGAAGTTCCTTTTCGAAGGGCCTTTCTCCTTCTGATAATTTTCTCTGGGTCAGTATCAAGTGTTTCTAAAGGCAGTTGTGGAGTAGACCTTGTGTGTCTACCTCTGGAAGCCACAGCTAAAATAGTGTAGTCACCAGTGGATTTGCCTCAACAAATTCACCACAGTGGAGTCACCAGGTGTACAGTTGAAATCTTTGGATGTACTAACGGTGCCATAAATGTTAGCACTAGAAGTCACCTTCAGATTGCATTGAAGGTAAGCTCAGTACCCATCAGTTTATACAGTAAATGTAAATCAATTTTAGGTGATCAAATGGAGAGGACTCAATGATAATAATGTTCTAAATCAAAAATCTAGACTAGCATGCACCATCCATTGAGGCCTTGAATCAACTTCAGTCAGTAAGTTGGAGTAAGGGTGAGTAGGAGGAATATTTAGTGAGAAAGATGTATAGGTCTGCTATGAACATCATATTTTCCAGCAGCCTAAGGAGGAAAAACCTAAACACAAGGTCATATTGGTTTCAAATTTGAAGGAAGTTGAAAGAAATCATAATAGTATTATAATCAAACATTTATCATAATACAATTAAAACAATCCATGTGAATCAATCAAACATGAAATCTCTCAGTATCAGAGACAAATAAGATGGAGTAAGAAATCTGACTTATATTAATCAAGTTGTCTCAAAAACAAATACATAACCAGAGAACTAGTGTTCTTCATAAAAATATTACAATAGCAGGGAGCCTGGCTCAACCATTCGACCTTTACAAAATATGAAAACTGAGTATATATACTCAGAGAAACTTCTCCCTTCATAAATGTGCTCTGGTCATTACATTCAATGCTAGGTGTCTTCACCTTCCTCTACCTAACTGCACTTGCATTCTTATGTCAGACACGATCTTAGATCGGTATGGGCTTTGCAGTAAACTCCATTAACAGAGGGTCCTTGGGTTGACAGTCTGATTCCATGGCTGGTCTTTCCATGCTTTCGATTTACGGGGTGAAATGAGGTTTCAAATACCTCCCCCCATTTCCATTAATTAACTGCATTGGGATTAGGACGGAGCCTGACTCCCATGAATGCTCTAGGAGACGTTTGCGACCCCTCCAAGTCAATCCCAGTGTTTTGAAACCACACAGATCTTCTGATGAAACCAAAACAAGCGCCTTTGTCTCTTGGCATAGCTCCTATCCATCGCTCCATGTGTCCTCGGGCCACGACCTTACGCATCCCCTATGAAATTTCAGGATTTTGTCTTTCAGGGTTTCTCACTCCACTTGTTTTCAAAAGTCCCAATGCCCACTTCTGTAAAATGGCCCACTCTGATCAACAGTCGGACTTGCTTCAAAATTGATGGCCACGATCTTTTCCCTGACAATAAAAAATGCCAGCTATG
>JASDQU011403615.1:23274-41900 GCA_032191745.1 Picea mariana
TACCATCTTCTCTTTTGATGTAGCATTTGCTTCCAAAAACTCTGAAGTGCTTCACATTTGTTGGTCTTCCTTTCCATAGCTCATAGGGAGTTTTATCATTGTTGTTTCTTAGCATTACTCTGTTTTGAATGTGAACTGTTGTATGCATTGCATGTATCCAAAATATATATGTAAACTTAGAATACATTAACATTGTTCGAGCCATTTCCTATATTGTCTTGTTCGTCCTTTCGACAACTCCATTTTGTTGAGGTGTCCTAGAAACAAAGAGTTTTCTCTTTATTCCATGCTTGCTGCAGAAATCCATAAATTCCTTTGAATTAAACTCTCCTCAATTATAAGATCTCAAACACTTGATTTTTTAATCTGTTTCGTTTTCAACCATTTCCTTGTATACCTTGAAGTTTTCAAATGCTTATGTTTTCTTCTCAAGTAAACAAAATGTAGTCATCCTTGTATAATCATCAACCAATAACATAAAATATTGCTCACCTTTTAAACCCTTTGTTCTAATTGGTCCAACTAGATCAATATGCACAATTTCTAGTGTTCTTGTCGTGGAGTATTCCTTTGATTTGAACTTGGTCTTTGTTTGCTTTCCTTTTTTACAATGCTTTCATAATCATGTGTTGGTTGGATTTGTGATCTGGGGCATTTCTCTGACTGCTTCCTTTTTGTTGACTTTGACGAGGTTATCGAAGTTTATGTGACACATTATTTTGTGCCATAGCCAAACTTCATCTTCCTTTCCTAGACACCACTTTTCATTTCCAATTTCACTTAATACATATACGTTGCTTGAAGTTCTTACAACTGTTGCAACCAATTTTCCTAAGCCTTTTTTTCTTATCACAGTTCTGTGAATCGAACATAAGTTTGTGACCTTGGTCACATATTTGACTTACACTTAGAATATTATGTTTCCTATCTTCCACTAGTATAACATTTTCTCCCTTGGTATCCTTGTTTCCAATTTTGATTGTGCCCTTTCTAATGATTCTAGCTGAGTAGTCGTTTCCAAAGGAGACTGATCCATCTCTTTCCTTTATCAATGTTAGAAACATGTCCTCATCACCTGTCATGTGCTTTGAGCAACCATTGTCAACATACCAACCATGTTTCGTGTGTTTATCTTGTAGATCAAGTGTGCATTCTTCATTGTTATACTGATTTTGCTTTCTTATCCATATTCTTTGTCGAGGTTCCTGTCTGTGACTGTTGTTATTCTATTGTGATTCTCTAGAAGGAAATGTCATTCTACAATCTTTGGCCATGTGTCCAAAGTTGTTGCACTTGTATCATTCCACTTCATTGCTCAAAGATTCAAACATGTTGTATATTTTTCTTTGCTTTTCACTACATCTTCTTGGATAACCATTTTGCACATGACTTTCATAGTTGCTTTTGTTTCTGTTGTTTGCTCTGCAATTTACAGCTTTATGTCCAAAATTATTACAAGAATAACATAAACCAAAGAATATAGTTTGATACCTGGGAGTTAAATATCTTCTGAAAGGAGTTACTCTTTGGACCCATCTTCTTCTTGAAATCCTTTTCATTTTGACTGTTGCGGATTTTGGAATCTGAATCTTCTAGGTGGTGGAACATCTATGTGATGAAACCTCTTGTTTTCTTCCTTCTCAGAAGATCCTCTGGTTCTCTCTGCATAGCTTCTTGATTTTGTTTCTTGATCTGTTGTTTTGTAGCTTGAGCCTCTTTGTGTCTAATTGTATCCTAGACCAGACTTGTCATGGTGTGGCCTCTGACTGTTGATAATGTTATCCAAAACCTTAGAGCTATTCTGCATGTTTTTCTGTTGAAGGCCTCTTTTCAATGTGACAATCTCTGCTTCCAAATTTTCAATGATCCTATCTTTTTCTTCCAACTGTTCTTTGAGTGCTTCTTTGATTCTTTTGTCTTCTTCAACTTGAATTTTTAAATTAGAGTTCATCTGCTCTGGTTCCTCATAGTTGGAATTTTTTGTTTCCTCTTTTCTTTTTAGTTCCGCCTGTAATGACTTGTTTTTCTTCTTTCCCCTTTTTATAACATCTATGGCACTCAACAATTCTTCTATGTAGTCAACTTCTGCCTCTTCATATTCTTCTTCAGTGTATTCTTTGTTAGAGTCTTCTACTGCCATGAATATAACTCTTTATGTCTCACTTTCACTGACTTCATCTTCGTCTAATAAGGAATTGTCTTCTTTGGTGCATTAAATTATCTTGAAGACTTTCTTTTTGGTTCTTTTGCCTTTGTATATTTGTTTTTTATTTGAATCATCTTCTTCATTTCTTTTCTTTTTATTATGAGTACATTTGTTAGCAAAATGACCAATACCATCACAATTAAAATAAATCAATGGAAGCTTACCTCTATATCTGTCGTCGGTTCCCTTTTTTAGTCTTTTGACGAAGTTCGCTAGTTCTTCATCATCTTCTGAGATGTCACTGATGATGCTATATTTTTTTCCTTTTGCTTTCCCTTTTGCTGTGACTTCTTGGATGCTTTGAATGTTGCTTCTTTTGTAACTAGATTCTCATGTTTGGTTCTCATTTCATAGGCTGTGAAAATTCCATGTAGTTCATCCATGCTTATAGAATCCATATCTGTTCTTTCTTCTAGTGCTGAGATCTTAGGATCAAATCTCATTGAAGAGATCTTAGTATATTTTGAAAAATTATAGATTCATCCACTTCTTCTCCCAATCCTTTGATTGCATTGACTATTTCATCAACTCGAAAGAAGTAAGCTACAATATTTTCATATTCCTTCATCTTTAGCTGTTTAAATTGACCTCTGTAAGTTTGAAGCTTTGTTGCCTTGAATTTTACATCTCCTTCATAAACATTTCGAAGTTTGTCCCAAATCTCCTTTGCGGAGCTGCAATGCATAACTTTTCCATATACTGAATCTCCAAGAACATTCAAAAGAGCATTTTTGGCTTTTGAATTATTTAGACTGAGTTTCCTTCTATTTTCAATTGTTAGACTAATGACAGGTTCTTTATATCCATCTACAACTGATTTCCAAACCTCAAATCCCTATGCTTGTACATGTGTTTTCATCCTTCTGCTCCAAAATGCATAGTTGTGTCCATCAAACTGTGGTATTTCATTTTTGTACATATTGTTGCTCTCCATAATCTACTTTCCAGTGGTTAAACTGATTTTTGAAGGAGCCTGCTCTGATACCAATTGTTGGATTACTGAGAGGGGGGTGAATCAGTAATAGATATTTTTAATCCTTTTAAACACGATATGTAAGTGCTATTTATATTTATGATCAATATACCATTATCATTTAATAAGTGCAGAGTAAATAAACCATGAACAATGAACAATGGTACACATACACAATACACTAGTATTTTTACATGGAAACCCAATGTGGGAGAAAACCACATAATGTTTTTTCTTATATCTCTTTAATAATTACATTCATTGGAAGCACCAACTTCCTTTGTTCTCCAATTGCAACTGGAAGGAGGCTCCGACCCCCTATATTTTCAGGCTACAACCTGAGGGAAGTTCCAACTCCCCAATTCTCTGGCTACAACCAGAAGGAGGCTAGAACCCCCTATGTTCTTTGGCTACAATCAGAAGGTGGCTACAACTACCTATCCTTGCCCCGTCCTGCCACCCTAAAATATAAGTGAAATGATGAAACCACTACCACACTGTCACTGTGAGATATACCGTTGTAAACCTCTACCAATCTGTGCCAACAATCTATACCAATCTATGCCAACAACCTGTAACCAACCTGTACCAATAGCCTGTGATCAACATGTATCTATAACCTTCCTGTACCAACAAAATCCCAACAGGTACACGACTTGTTTGTGCTGCAGCCCGCTTATGTATGTGATCTGTATGTACTGCAGCTTGCATATGTACACGACCTGTCTATACTAGAACCTACGTATGCCTTTTGAAAATTAGGGTTTTCACCTTTTTGAAAAACTATGACCCTTTGTTGCCTTTGTCACATCAAACTACAACCTGACATTGTGTCCAAATGGTTGTTTTTCCCTATGCATACATCCTCATTTATATCCCTTAACCAACTGCATCTATATCTCTCTGGTCATGTTCCATACATGTTTTTATAATCATGTACAAGTGTATTAACCCTCACATCGAATAGACATCAAACCCTCATTGATATACAACCTCACACTACATCAACAACTTCACAACTATAAGCTCTCAACCATGTACCATAAAACCCTTAACCATATGCCAAGAAATACAAGATGTGCCTCAACACTAACAAGATATACAAATGATAGATATCAAATATACTAGCACTGTATTTTTGTAGATCTAGCTTATACAGTAAATGTCATACAACCAATAGCCTCTCAAGGGAAAATACTCAAACCCCCATTACCATTTCTCATGTAAACAACAAAATCCAACTACACATAGAAATACGACATACCTTTTGAACCTGTAGATAGATCTATTGTACCTGATCACTGTAGACCTTCCTAGGAGCTTGATTTCAAACTCTAGAGACCTGTCATATTCATCTCCTCAAGTTTTCATGGATTTTCCCAAATCTATGCAACATGTTATACTGCCAACCCATGTACGTACGCGCCCTTCTCCACTGCAACCCGCGTGCACCTAAAAAACTAGGGTTTTTTTTTTTCAGTATTTTCTACAATTCCGAAACTTTTGTCGTCAACCCTTCGTGCTACCTCCGACTTTCATAACTTTATATGTATAAATGAGCACCTACAATAAACCTTACACAATAATAGATATTTAATGTGCTCAATAGGTGCTAATAGGATATCCTTGCTCTCTTATTGATGCTTCCATGTAGCTTCCTCAAGGGGTTGCCTTCTGACCAACTTAACCCAATTTCCTTCTTTTAGGGCTAACCCACTTCTAACCTCTTGTCCACTTATAACCACTTTATCCATAAATAGCAAACTCTCCACTTCTAGTTGCAACTAATTTATTTTTAATTATTTTCTTATTGCAACAGCTTAACCCATGATTAACTCCTAGTTTCACCCATTTGACTAGTCAACTTCTTCTAGGAGCTTCTAGAATAATTTGACTTCTTTGACATTCTAGATAACTCATGAGGGTTCTCGAACTTCAAAAGACCATAACTCTCTAATTGTGAGGAGTTATGTGACGTTACACATATCACCGGAAATGACATGACATGTAATATCCATCTAGAATAGTCTTACCTGCAAATATACTAACTTTCATACCATTATACATCAAACAAACTTAAGTCCCTTAACCATATTGTTGGGGCTACTGGAATTTGCTACCGGACTTGCTTCAAGGGTTGACATCAATGACAACCAACCCAATTAACCAACACTTCTTTGAGATCATTTGCAAAGGAGAAGTAAGCAAGGGCCTGACATGTGTTCAGTTTGTAAGATGGATGAAGAAATTATCACGCACCTATTAGTGAAATGTACCTATGTTAGAGTTGTTTGGGATAAGGTGCAAAATCTAGCTGGAGATAGAGATGCATGGTAAGAGGATTCAGTGGAAAACTATTTGAACTTCGTACGAAGCCAAAAAGTACGTATTTTTCGATAGATTCTCTTGTGAAGCATAAAATCTCAATATAAATTCAGACAAGAGTGCCCATAAAGGGAGGGAAAAGCTCCTAGTGAGAGGAGTTGAGGGTTCAAATTAAGTTAAATAATACTAAACTAAAAGAAGCAATTAGATTTGTATAAAAATGTAAAGTGTTTGAATGGGAAAATTCATGAGATTTTGCAAAAAACACCCTATTATGTGGGTGGTGTGATAGGTTCGATAGGAAGCAATCACACATGAGACCTGTTAAGGAGACTCGATACAATTGAGAGCCAAGTCTATGAATAATGAACAAGGATAAGTCAAGTCGAGGGACACTCCACTAGACTAATATAATGAAATGGATATGGCCTACATATCAAACTAGGTAGTCAATGTCAACACTCTTTGTTAACCTTTTGTGGTTCCCTTTGATAAAGGTCTATGGTGAGACTAGCACCGGAATGACTAGGTTAATGCAACATGTCAATGTTGGTAAGGGCCAAATGTAAAGGAGGACACCAATTAACAAAATTAAATTCAAGTTGGAAAAAAAGATGGGAAGGAAGAACAAACTACCATACAAGGTTAGAGCACCTTCAAAAAACCATCATAGGGTATAGTAACATGAAAGTTCAAGTTTTTTGAGCTCCATTTTGCCCCCACATTGAAAAAAAATGCCCTAGATAATCAAAGCATGGTTACTGATATCCCCTAGCCTAGGGATAACAAAGGAGATTATGTCTCGAGGCACACAGGTCCTAGACATGGAGTACCGAGAGCCATATTGACTTGACCTTGGCCCTGGAGGGTCCATCTTCTTCTTCAGTGCCTCCATTCTATCAGCAATAGTAACATCCATCCCATCGACCTGGTTATGAAGTAACAGTGGGTCTTGCTCCATGAGGTAATGAGTCCAGGTATCATGGTATGTGTGACTCTGATTCTCAAAACATTTGAATATGTGCATTTAATTCTCTTTTTCTTCATGATGTGTGCTTGGAATTTATGCCTTTTGACTTTTTCATACCTGGGGGGGATGACAAAATGCCCTAGCAAGTTGGTTCTCTTGGGAGAGAGTTTCCACTGGGTGGGTTTATGAAAGGTCATCATTCATTCCTACCATACTTATCACTTTTCATCATCTTCCCTCTCATATTTCCCCTACATTGGTTCGAGCATTGGGCTTGCCAAGCTAGCAAAGGGTTTTACCTTTCCTTGTGGGAAGAAGGGGCTAAAGGCCCAGAGGGTAAAAGTAGCTGACAAAAGTTAAAATCCAAAAGATCAAACCTTGAGATGCTTCGCCCAGGGATCTTCGAGAAATCAATAAAAGGCTTCTCAACAAGAAAAAGGGGGGACCCATAAAAAGATAAAACTCAAGACCTAGTTGGTGGATAGGGGGTCTCGTCACAAGCCATCCTATTAAGTCCATTGACATGTAGCGGTATGAAACTACCATTCATCTGGTCGCCACGCCAGGGTAGTGGCTCTTGGTGGCATAGCCAAGAGAAAGGGGGTATCATCATGAGCCAACCTTCTCATCTTCGTTAAATGCTTGTGGGTAACGTTGCCACCACTGGTGATCAATCCAGGGAAGTGTCCCCCAACTATTCTCTTGAAAGAAAAAGCAATAAGATAAAAGGTAAAAAGGCATTGAATGGGCTAGGAAACAATTGCATCCATGATAATGTGCAACTCACCCTCTTCAGAGGCACCCACAGGTCAGACCTACATTTCCCTGTCATCATTACACCCCTTGCCCAAACATCCCCACACCATGTCATGCACTTACATGACCTAGATTGATATTCATCTAGAAACACCCCACATCTAAGGAGAATTGGTCCATAAGGTGTCCTGGAACCCTCTCCAAAACTGGCTTGTATAATAGGATAACGTCTTTGAGCACTTGTCTGGGAAAAGGGGGGTTTTATGCACATGTTTGGGTAACTTGATTATTAGATGTGATTGACATTGCTATGATCCCTGTGACTTATGAGCTCGTGGAGGGCGTACTTGGTTTTGCTGCAAGACCACACTCGACGTACAAGTACATATGGGGAGATGATTAGATCGAACCTCCATAGGGATGAAATATCGGACATATACTTGAGGCTTGCACCGGAGAGAGAGGAGGACGTTCCACCAGAGACAGCTTGGCAAGCCTGGACCTAGGGGGGCTTGCCTTTCCCCTTGAACGTTGGCCTTGGAAGACCCATGAGGTCACCCCTGTGACCCTTGACGTCACCCAACGTCAAATGGACATGATGTAGGCAGTTGTGTGCCAAGTGGCAGGTGTGGCATGATCCAGAGGCCTTGGAAGGCCTAACGTTTTGCTCCTGGAGGCCAACGTCTCACCTAGGATACCCAACGTCACCCTAGAAGGGAATGATGTCACCTCTTTTGCATGTTTTAGGGTTTAATTTGTCAATTTTATGTAAAAAACTGGATATTTGATGTAAATGGCCATGTCGACCTTTTTGACCTAATTTTGTAATTAAAGGTCATTTGGATTGTATAAATAAGGGGTTAGTCCCTTGTATTTTTTTATCATCTTTCACTCACACAAGTGAGGTCTGAAATCCGACCTCTTTAAGGCTTATTGGCTGAAATTAAGTGGTGTGCAACTCTTGGAGGAGGCTTGTCTTGGTGTATTTTGGCATTTTCTTGGTGGAAAGTCTTCAACTTGGGCATATTGCTAGATTATTCTTGGTGAATGTAAGTGAAAATATGCAATTCTTCTTTCTTTGAATGGTTATGGTATCTTTTACTTTCCATTTACTAAGATTATGAGATTGTTAGTGTAAAACCCTAGGAGATTAAGCACATGTTATTGTCCTTATCTCAATAGCTATCCACCTACTAGATTTTGCTAGAAGACATATCCATTGAAGCATGTGCTAGAGCCCTACCTTTGTAGCACTCTAACATCATTGCTTCATCAAGCTTTTATTTATCTCAATCTTGAGCTAAAGAAGAAAGGAAACTGCTAGGGCCTAGGGTTACCTACTTCCTAGTAGTCATTTTCCTTCTAGGGTTTGGTAGTTGAGGCCTTGGGTTACCAACAACTCAACTATTCTCCCTCTTGTCTTTAGTTCACACATTATCATTTATTTCCTTCAAGATTATTGTTGCAAAAAGTGACTCCATTAGCCCTAAAAGACACTGGTTTATACCTTGTACTCGATTGATCAATGAAAACAACCCTTAAACCTTATACCTCAAGCTCTTTGCTAACTATTCCTAAACGTAGATTAGACTAAATTACTAACATTCTTGTTGTTGTTACAAAACTAAGCTACAATCATATACTATAGCAGTAAAATCTCCCAAAAACAAGTATTAAAGTTGATTATTGCATTGCCTTCTTAGCTTCTGACAAGTGCTAGCATATTGCTAATATTAGGTTACCATTTTGGGTCATTTTGAATCTTGTTTAAGGCATAAAGTGTGAAGTTATCATCATATATACATTGCTGTTATAAATTTTTGTTTGGTTCATATTATATCAATTTATTGCTTTTATTTGAAAGTCCAAGGTTTTATGAAGCACTAATATCAATTGTTACTTGCAAAATAGTGATTTCGTGTTGTCTTGTTCTGGGTAGGTACACTTAAGCATATCTTTGCTTCATATCATTAAACCTTTGGGACTTTCTAATCAGTGTGACATGAGAGAGGGGAAGAACTTTTCTTGACATTATTACCTTTGCCTTCTCAAACCTCCAGGTCACCGGGGACCTCTCCCCTGGGTTATCACCCCTAAAGTGAAAGATGTGTCTTATTTAGGTGACAGTGATAGGACAACCTTCTGTTACGCCAATTTATCGTCCACTTGCCTTTGGATTTTGGGCAAGTACAAATTGCGCGATAACATTTTGGCACTGTTGTTGGGGAACACTGAGTCAATTGTCCTCAAAGACGACACTTTTCGGTAAGCCTTTCCATAGTTTCAAGAAAATTATCTTGCGACCCCACTGACCTTTTCCAAGGTGCCACCTTACTCTCAATTATGTGTTATTTCCAAGTTATGGGATCATGGTGCCCTAGGAACAAGTGTATCCGACTATTAATTTCAAAAGTATTCAAGGATACCCACATTATTTTGATACAAAATGGTTAAACAACTCTCCAAGATTTGGAGGCCTCCCAATTTCTCATATTGTAGAATTCTTGAAGTATATAAGTGAGATAGAATTGGGAGGGGAGGATGTTCTGGTAAAATTATTCATACTTTATCTGCCATGTTTTTTGAAAAATTGCTTTTATAGTTGTTGCGAAGATAGGGGTATATCATATTTCGTAGACCTCATCAATAAGTTTATTAAGTTTGTGAAACCACAATGCCTGACATATGAAGATGTCCTTAAGAATCTCGCAGTAGCCTTAGAGAATGAAGGATTCACCACTGATATTGTGGAAGATCTTAGGGATGTGTACCATACTTAATACCAAGAACCCTCTGATATAGAAATTTATGAAGAAAATTGTCAACCCCTTGAAGAGGGGCAAGATTTTTCCCATTATTCAACGAAATGGAGTGAAGATTTAACTAGAAAAGTGAATTATGAGGATGAAGCACTAGTAACCGCTCCTTCGTCCGATGAATCTCTCTCAGATCCTATCTCTCGCGCACAAGATGAAGAGAATGAGGTGAGTCATTCTCCTTTCTAGTCTCTTGATGACACTTTGTTCTATGATTCAGAAGGTGAAGAAGTAAAGGAACCCTTGGAAGAGCTAGTTCCTTCTTTTTCTGATGAAGACGAAGAGATGAGTCTTGGTGATGGTGTACTGGACCCTCTTCCATTTGATGAAGCCATCCAAGCCATCGATGCTCCTGCACAAAAAAAAGTGAACACGGTAAGTTATTTCCCTTTCCAAGATTTTGATGATGCTTTGTTTTATGATTTGGAAAGTGAAGAAGTACTTGAGGAGCCCTTGGATGCATTAAATCCTTCATGTTATAATAAATGTAGTAACATTGTTGATAATATTGATGAGTTCATACAAGTTGGAAGACGCAAGTGGGATGTGATTGGTTCTAATGAGGATCCCATTTATGATATGGAAGGAAATTTTCAAGTGCTTCCTCTACAACTATCATATGAGGTTGCTAATGATTATGACAGCTGGCAATGAGGAAATGATATAGTTACAAACATATCCAAGGGTGACCTAGTTCTATTTTCTCATGATGATTTTCGGTCATACCTTGAAGATTTCGATGAGTACTTCTTTGAGCACTTGGATTTATCTTATGAAGAATATTATCAACCACCGTTGTGCTCAGATCTTGATAGAGGTGGGGACATTGCTTTCCTAAAGCAGGGTACCAGTGACAAGGTTCTCCATCCCCCTTCGATTACTTTACCTCACTATGTCATTAAGGGTGTAGTTGGGAAACATGTCCCTCGTTTTGAGTTTTATCCTGGGCAAAGCCTTCTTTTAGAATCCAAGGGTAGGTTGAATACCTTAAAAATAAGTTTATTATCTCAATATTTCAGCCTTCCCTTAAGAAATTGCCAGTCATTCGTTAGGTTCTTGCTAGTTCCTTCCCAAACCTCAGATTGTGAAGACATCCAAGGTAGCCAACCTCCAGACTCTTTGAGTCAATATATTAAACCTTTGATTTTTCACGATCCATTTTTGAGATGGATTGAGCACTTTCCTAAAGGTGTGAATTGGCATGATTTTGTCCCTCGCTCTTGCCTCCATGAGCTAGACTTTACAATTTCCAATGATACGATACATTTTCTAACTCATGTTATTTTTGTGCTTGACTTATCATTGTTTTGGTTTGTGATGAAGCAAAAAGGTAGGCATTATGAGACATTGCTAGGATGGTTTTACTGGCTATTTGACTACACCTAACATTCAACCAATAGGTAAGTAGAGGTAAGTAGGTAGGCATTTGCATTCATTGTATATACCATTTGCATTTCATGCTAGAGTAGTTGTATTTCCATTTATATATATGATTGCTTACTTGTATTTCACCTTATCATATATGAGCCAGGGGTGATATCACCACCCCAAATGATTACTGATCAATCTTGTTGAGATCTAGCAGGTCACAGGCCATACCCGAGATGATGAGGTTCTCATGTGCTCTACGATGAGCACATTTCCCCAAGTTGGAGCCAAATGTGATCCCCCAGCTTAGGGATAACTAAGGAGATTATGTCTCAAGGCCCATAGGTCCTAGACATGGAGTACTGAGAGCCATATTGACTTGATCCTGGCCTTGAAGGGCCCATCCTTCTTCTTCAATGCCTCCATTCTGTCAACAACAACAACATCCATCCCATCGACCTGGTTCTGAAGTAGCAGTGGGTCTTGCTCCATGAGGTAATGAGTCCGGGTATCATGGTATGTGTCACTCTGATTCTCAAAACATTTGAATATCTGCATTTAATTCTCTTTTGCTTCATGATGTGTGCTTGGAATTTATGCCTTTTGAGTTGTCCATACCCAGGGGGATGGCAGAATGCCCTAACAAGTTGGTTCCATTTGGGAGAGAGTTGCCACTGGGTGGGTATGTGAAAGGTCATTGTCCATCCCTATGATACTTATCACTTTTCATCACATTCCCTCTCATATTTCCCCTACATTGGTTTAGGCATTGGGTTTGCCAAGCTAGAAAACAATTGTACATTGCCTTGTGGGAAGAAGGGGCTAAAGGCCCAGAGGGTAAAGTAGCTGGATAAAGTTAAAAGACAAAAGATCAAACCTTGAGATGTTTTGCCTAGGGATCCCCGAGAAAGAAATAAAATGCTTCTCAGTAGGAAAAAGGGGGGACCCATAAAAAAATAAAACTTAAGACCTAGTNACCTGGTTCTGAAGTAGCAGTGGGTCTTGCTCCATGAGGTAATGAGTCCAGGTATCATGGTATGTGTCACTCTAATTCTCAAAACATTTGAATATCTGCATTTAATTCTCTTTTTCTTCATGATGCGTTCTTGGAATTTATGCCTTTTGAGTTGTCCATACCCGGGGGGGGTGGTAGAATGCCCTAACAAGTTGGTTCCATTTGGGAGAGAGTTGCCACTGAGTGGGTATATGAAAGGTCATTGTCCATCCCTACGATACTTACCACTTTTCATCATCTTCCCTCTCATCTTTCCCCTACATTGGTTCAGGCATTGGGTTTGCCAAGCTAGAAAAAAATTGTACATTGCCTTGTGGGAAGAAGGGGCTAAAGGACTAGAGGGTAAAGTAGTTGGATAAAGTTAAAAGAAAAAAGATCAAAACTTAAGATGCTTCGCCCAGGGATCCCTGAGAAAGAAATAAAATGCTTCTCAACAAGAAAAAGGGGGGACCCATAAAAAAATAAAACTTAAGACCTAGTTGGTGGATAGGGGGTCTCATCACAAGCCAGCCTACTAGGTCCATGGACATGTAGTGATATGAGACTACTATTCATCTAGTTAGCACGCCAGGGTAGTGGCTCTTAGTGGCATAACAAAAAGAAAGGAGGTCTCATCACGAGACAACCTTCTCATCTCCGTGAAATGTTTGTGGGTAACGTTGTCACCACGCCAGGGCAGTGTCCCCCAACTATTCTCTTGAAAGAAAAATAAATAAGATAAAAGGAAAAAAGGCATTGAATGGGATAGGAAACAATTTCATCCATGACAAGGTGCAACTCACCCTCTTCAGAGGCACCCATAGGTAAGACCTACATTTCCCTGTCATCATTGCACCCCTTGCCCAAACATCCCCACACCATCTCATGCACTTACATGACCTATATTGGTCTTCACCTAGAAACACCCCACACCTAAGGAGAATTGGCCCAATAGGATGTCACCTCTTTTGCATTTTTTAGGGTTTAATTTGTCAATTTTATGGAAAAAACTGGATATTTGATGTAAATGGCCATGTTGGCCTTTTTGACCTAATTTTGTAATTAAAGGTCATTTAGATTGTATAAATAAGGGATTAGTCCCTTGTATTTTTTCATCATCCTTCATTCACACAAGTGAAGTCTGAAATTCAGCCTCTTTAAGGCTTATTGGCTGAAATTAAGTGGTGCACAACTCTTGGGGGAGGCTTGTCTTGGTGTATTTTGGAATTTTCTTGGTGGAAAGTCTTCAACTTGGGAACATTGCTAGATTATTCTTGGTGAATGTAAGTGAAAATATGCAATTCTTCTTTCTTTGAATGGTTATGATATCTTTTACTTTGCATTTACTAAGATTATGAGATTGCTAGTGTAAAACCCTACGATATTAAGCACATGTTATTGTTCTTATCTCAATAGTTATCCACTTACTAGATTTTGCTAGAAAACATATCCATTGAAGCATGTGCTAGAGCCCTACCTTTGTAGCACTCTAACATCATTGCTTCATCAAGATTTTATTTATCTCAATCTTGGGCTAAAGAAGAAGGAAAACCGCTAGGGCCTAGGGAGACCTACTTCCTAGTAGCTGTTTTCCTTCTAGGGTTTGGTGGTTGAGGTCTTGGGTTACCAACACCTCAACCATTCTCCCTCTTGTCTTTAGTTCACACATTATCATTTGTTTCTTTCAAGATTGTTGCTGCAAAAAGTGACACTGGTTTATACCTAAAAGACATTGGTTTATACCTTGTATTTGATTGATCGATGAAAACAACCCTTAAACCTTATACCTCAAGCTCTTTGCTAACTATTTCTAACCATAGATTAGACTAACATACTAACATTCTTGACGTTGTTACAAACTTAAGCTACAACCATATATTACAGCAGTAAAATCTCGTAAAAGCAAGTATTAAAGTTGATTATTACTTTGCCTTCTTAGCTTCTAACAAGTGCTAGCATATTGCTAATATTAGGTTACCATTTTGGGTCATTTTGAAGCTTGTTTAAGGCATAAATTGTGAAGCTATCATCATATATACATTGCTATTACAAATTTCTGTTTGCTTCATCTTATATTAACTTATTTCTTTTATTGAAAGTCCAAGGTTTTATGAAGCACTAATATTAATTGTTACTTGCAAAATAGTGTTTTCTTGTTGTCTTGTTCTGGGCAGGTACACTTAAGCATATCTTTGCTTCATATCATTAAACCTTTGGGACTTTCTGATTAGTTTGACTTGAGAGAGGGGAAGAACTTTTCTTGACATTATTACTTTTGCCTTCTCAAACCCCTAGGTCATCGGGGACGTCTCCCTTGGGTTTTCACCCCTAAAGAGAAATAAGTGTCTTATTTAGGTGAAAATGATAGGACAACCTCTTGTTACGCCAATTTACCGTCCACTTGCCTTTGGCTTTTGGGCAAGTACAAATTGCGTGATAACAATTACCATCATTTTTAACTATTCACATCCAATTCATGATCCAAGGGAGAGAAGGCGCTATGAATGTTGGATGAGAATCCAACTTATCCAAATAGTAGGCAAATATAAATAAATTAAACGGAAGGGGAAAATCCCTGCTAGGAAAACTGTGTTTGTTATCAAGAGCCACAAAACAAGGGTTAGTATTTCCAAACTCCATAAATTGCAAGGAACATTCAACAAGTTCATAAAATTCAATGGAAATAAAGAGGAAGGATGCCCAAATGGGAAGCCATTGAAAAAAACTAGTGAAAAAACAAGGCAAGGGAACCTTCAGTACTATTGATACCTCGTTCTCCATCCAGATTACAAAGTTGGTCCACTTTTTGTTTTATAACATTTATTTTTCAAAATGTGTAGGATGTCGGCTATATTTGTCCTCCTGTCAAAACATGGCACATGGACTATTTAAACTAATAAATATGTAATCATTTATTTTTTTCTAGGAAATAAAAAATATCATTTCACATAATAAATATGCTTACAAACGTGCATATCAAGGCTTGTAGACCTTTTTGGCTACTATGATGTGTAGCACAGATTTTTGCAAGCCTAGCGTTGGAGGCTTTGTCTCGAAACATACACTAAGTCAATTTAACTATGCACAAATAAAATATAGTTTAAGAAATTTGATATAATATTATGATTTTACAAGTTTTTTCCATACTTTTAAACTAACATCAATTAGCCTTTTTTTGAGCCTTTGCTCGGGCGAGAGTTTTTTTAATCCTATTTGTTTGGTTTCACCTGAATCTCTTGCAATTCTGAGACATTTGTCTTTTCACCTTTTTTATTGACCAACCTACGCCAAATTCATACTCCATGTCGTGAAGTACAACTTTCTGCAGGTGCATTAGTATCTTTGAGAATGGAAAATGGAGATGGTCTTTGAACTGTTGAAGGCATGATTCCTTCAAGTTGTTCACAAAAACCTTCCTAGCATCTGACTTTCAGATTTCGCCTGAAACCATGTCGTATTTTATTCTTGTATCATAGGTACCAATACAAGATCCAAAACATGGCATGGTGGAAGAAGTTTGGGTCCCAGGAGTGGCTTCGACATTGGAGGTCTTCGCTCTCTGTTCCAAATTCTTAGAGGTTATTGTCAATGATTTCCTCTTTGATCTTCTGCTTGATCCAGGAGTGGTTGGGGAATCAATTGGTTCCCTTTGACAAGGTTTATTTGCTAGCAATGTTTTAGGGGTGTTAGCGGTTCGTTTTTCTATTTATCTTGCGAGAATTTTCAAGTCTACACCGTCAAGTTTTTTAATGGCTTGCATCCCCAATATATAAGCCAAGGCCTCTTTCTTCTCATCATTCTCATGTCCCTAGATATATACAATTATTTTTTTGTTTTAAATTTTTGAATAATAAATTTTTTGTTTGAGACAATTAGAAATCTATAAATTGACAATGACTTACCTCATTATGGCTAGATTTTGTTTCCTTCCCTTTGCTTGACATTTTAAGAGAGCTAGGGAAAATCCCTTCTGTCACGATTTGGGCAAGTTGACTTGGTCACAATTTTCGAAGGTGCTTATTTCTTCTCCCTTCTTCCTGTTTTTTTTTTCCTCTTCTTGGTTCCTGGAAAAGTATTAGCCTCTATTAGTTTTAAAAATACAAAAAGTAACATAACAAAAGGGTTTTCAAGTCATAGAGTTTGGATAGGATAGCCACACAAAAATATAGTATTTGTGGCATATTATCACATCCGAGTTATGCTTATAAAAGAAAATATAGAAGAAGTAAAAGGATTTTTGAAATCATAATGCCTTCTTTGATTTTTTGTTTTTATGTAGATAAATATAAATATATCTAATTTATGTCCAAATACACAAAATGTTGAAAAAAAATGCAACAAAAGGATCACTCCAGTAGTCAAATCAGATAGACATGTCCAACAACAACAACAAAGAACGGATGCCAATCGTGGTTCTCTTAATAAATTATCTAGTGGTGTAAATTCTGAGAACATGGTAAGACAATCAACAACAAATTCCAACTGAACCCTCTAAAATGTAAATCCCTTCCACTACAATAATTGATATCATCCAAGGTATCCCTAGAATAAATACCCTGCAAATACAAAGAAGAAAAACTGGATGGCGCAAGCCCTCCATAGCCAAGAAAAAGACGGTTGCCCTAGGCAAAAAATATATGCAACGTCTCTCCAAACAAGTAGCCCAATATTTGAAATGCTAACATGGTGAGAGTCCAAATGTGTAGAGATATCGAAAAATACAACATCCTGCAAGCAAATTTAATTTACAAGTTCATCATCTAATTAAGAGCAAAGTCTCAATCCAATGACCAAACAAAAATACAAATAGAAACATAATTGGCTTAAAAAAAATAGACATGCAAACAATAAACCCCAGGAAACTTCCATTCGACCTCATAAAATCATCTTTTGAGGTTGCACCCATCTTTTGAAAATCATCTTTTGAGGTCGCACCCGTCTTTTGAAAATTGTATTTTGAGGTTGCATCCGTCTTTTGAAAATGAGAAATCGTTTTGGCCTGCATGTTTTTTGTTGGTTCAATCACTAGTCTGAGCTAAAGTCAGCACAATCCACATCAACTTTAACACCGACTTCGGACATCAACGTAATCTCTTTGGGGTGCAAGAGTCGGCACAAAAGGCACCTAGTGTAGCGCCATGTGTAAAGGATTTATTGGTGATTGATATGAACTTGCGCTCTTAGTGGTACTTATTAGGCATTATGAATTTTTAGGGTGGATATGATTATTCAACAAGGATTTATAAAGTAATGGACACTAAATTATATATTGAACAATGAATTCTTAAAGGTCGTGATGCATGAAAGGAAGTGAGAAGATAGGAAGGTTATACCTACCTTGATGTAATGATGTGATGGCTTTCTAGAAAATACATTTATCATAGGGAATTATGAACAAATTTGGAAGTAGGGAGTAAATTTAATGTAATCATGTATTAATTATTTTTCTAATCAACATAAGTTGGTCTAGGGATTCAATATGGTGATGAATCCCATGTGTTATTATTTCTATTTAGAACCAATCAATTCAATTAATACATAGCAATTTGTAGAAGATAATATATAGCTATATACCTTTTAATTCTTTGACAAATAGTTTTAAACCAACTCTCTTTTTCCACCAATTGAATTCCTTGGTGCAATATAATTATAGTAACAAGCTTATATCTAGGGTCCTTCATTGAATGAAGCTAGCTTATATCTAGAGTCCTCCATTGAATGAAACTAGCTTATAAGAGTCCTATGGAGGTTCAAACCTATAATTTTATATCTATCTACCAAGATTAAATATAAGCAATCAGGCTATCATATGATTCCAAACACCCCACAAAAAGATTATACCTAATTAGAGATTAAATAAATTTAATGTCTAATTAGAGCTTAAACAAATTTAATGTCTAATTAGAGCTTAAACAAATTGATGGACATAATTTTATTTTTGATATGTATTCTTAGGTAAGGTTCTGTGTAATCATTCCATGTGCAGAAGATATATTGGTGATCAATATGAACTTGCTCCCTTAGTGGAATTGATTAGGCATTCTAAATTATTATGGTGAATACAATTATTGAACACAAAATTATATATAATGAACATTTAATTAGATATTGAACACTAAATTATTGAACACCATGATGCACAAAAGGAAGTGAGAAGAATGAAAGGTTATACCTACCTTGATGAAATGATATGATGGGATTCTACAAAACAAATTTAA